>OX465281.1:23445473-23720418 GCA_949987705.1 Thereva unica | reverse complement strand
TCAAAATTGGGACAACGATCGCTTTCTTCCATACCGAAGGGACATGATCCGAATGCCATATGTGTGTTATGAGGACATGAAGTCGTTGTGATAAGACATCACCTCCAGCTTTGATCATCTCGGCGGTTACTTGGTCTATTCCCGGCGCTTTTCCATTTTTCAGCGATTTTATTGCTGTCTTCACCTCGATAATTGTTGGTTCGGTATCGAGAGACTGATTCATCGGCTGTTCGATAATCGGTGGTTCGGGTGCTGGACCTTGCGGCGGATCGTGGTTATACAGCTGGTGGAAGAATGCTCTCCACCGCTCCAGGCGTTCATGGGCAGAAGTCACAAAAGTTCCATCCGATTTTTTGATGTTGTCGTTTGTTGATGTTGTTTTGCCGCCTAACCGGCGGATTGTCTGGTACAGCGTCCGGTACTCGTGCCTCGACGCCGCTTTTTCCATGTCGGCCGCAACGTTATTCCAGTACGCTTCTCGTTCCAATTTCATTTTCTGCCGAACTTCTTTGTTCAATCTTCGGTATTCCTCAAAGTCGACGTGTTTCATGCGCTTCCGCTGATCGACGAGGTCCAGACAGCTGTCCGAGATCCATGGCTGCGTCCGTTTACGGATAGTTGGACACAACTCCATTGCACACTCCACAATAGACTCCGACAATTGCCTTTCTTCTACATCGATATCGTCCGGTATTGCGAGCGCCGCGAATTTGTTGGATAATGCCATTTGAAACTCTAGCCCGATGGCCGGGTCCCGTAGGCACGCCCAATTTTTCTTGGCTGGTGGTGGCTCCGTTTTCTTCGCTCTTTGCAATCGCATCTGCAATTTCGCTCGAACAAGATAATGGTCCGATCCGCAATCGGGTCCACGCATTGCACGTACGTCTTTAAGCGTCGCACAGTGGTCTGAAATCCCCAAAACCTGGACAAAATTAATTTACTACCGTAAGAAAAATTATTTTTTTATGAAAATCGGTATAGGGGGGTTTTCGGGGTCGCTGAGCAAGAATCCGTTATCAGATTTTCAAAAAACAAAATGGCGGATTCAATATGGCGACCAACTTTATGAAAAATTAAGCAAATTTGCTAAAAATCGGTATATGGGGGTTTTCGGGGTCGCTGAGCAAGAATCCGTTATCAGATTTTCAAAAAACAAAATGGCGGATTCAATATGGCGACCAACTTTATGAAAAATTAAGCAAATTTGCTAAAAATCGGTATATGGGGGTTTTCGGGGTCGCTGAGCAAGAATCCGCTATCAGATTTTCAAAAATCAAAATGGCGGATTCAATATGGCGACCAGCTTTATAAAAAATTAAGCAAGTTTGATAAAAATCGGTGTATGGGGGTTTTCGGGGTCGCTGAGCAAGAATCCGTTATCAGATTTTCAAAAAACAAAATCGCGCATTCAATATGGCGACAAACTTTGTTAATAATTAATCGAATTTAATACAAATCTATAATAAGGGGGTTTTGTGCTTGCTCATTATTAAAAAAGTTAAATTAGAGCATAAGAAACACTTAATTTATTTTTAAAAATTAAACAAATTCGCCTACATCACTATTGTCTTCTGATTGTGAATCAGAGCTTTCACTACATTTAATGTTTGGCACACTTATTAATTCCATCGCTTTTGGTGACAGAGATCGTAATTTACGCTTTGGAAGTTTGCGCAAACTATTAATAAAAGGATCTGATGTCACTAAAAGCCTAGATAAGACATCTTCCATGTTTTCTACTCTACCGCATTTTCTCGCAAATTGTAGCCTGTACCTTTTCACGTTTTTATTGCACGCTTCTTGGGCCTCTTCCGACATTTGGCCAATTGGAAGCTCAAGTGCATCGGAAATGCGAGCGCCGTGAATTAAAATTTTGTGCACAGTAGTAGACATAGACCCCCTTAAGAGTTGAAAAAATTAATTGTTTGCTGATAATACCTTTTGAACCAAATTTCAAACAAAAAGCAAAAAAAAATCTTTTTTATATAAAGTTGTTTTTATTCTAGTAGGGGTAGTTTTAACCCCTTAAGGGTTGAAAATAATTTATTTTTGCCTGACAGTACGCCCACAATCGAATTTGAAGCATAAACTTGAAAAAAAAAAAAAAAAAAATTGTTTATAATTTTTGCCATTTTTCGCCAATTTAGGGGTACTTTCAACCCTTAAAGACTACCCCTTATCATAAAGTCCGCCTTAATTTAGTACAAATCAACCACCTTCGCAAATAAATATTAAAAAAAGTGCATTTCATCGCATTAGTTTTCATTATTACTGAAATAATCGCGAAAACCCCTCAAAAGGTGTGCTTTTTGCATTTTTAGGGGTGACGCCCTAATTTTAGGACCGCGGGACCTCGATTTTCGTGATCAGCGACCCCAAAAACGTTTAGGGTTCGATTTTCTTAATGGTGTTATTTTGGAACACCATAACGCGCGTTTTGAATGGACTAGAATAGGACGCTCAAAACTAGCAAATATGTAGTATATCGTGAATAGAATGACATGGAGCAAGCAGGAGCAGCTGATTTTTTTATATGTTTTGCAGAGATGATTAATAAACAATCACACGCGTATTTCATAGTGGAAGTCGGTGGAAGTTTGTACTTAGCCATCAATTTATAAGCCGAATCGTTATTCAAATCACCACAATTTACTACATATTTGATCGCAAATAAACAATACAATTATTTATTTATGTTCATTTCATTAACACAGTATAATTGTACTTACTCTCTGGAGAAGAATCCATTTTACACAATAGAAAATGGGTTAACGTATTACTATTTACACGCAAAAACGTAACACGTGCTTTTGCTCGGAAGAAGGCGCTGCGTTTGGCGTGTTCGCGGCTCACTTTCCAAATGGAATACAAAAGAGAATTTGAACATCTGCCTCTTGCCAAGGGCCTTGAAATACTCCAGGGGGGTCACTATACCTAACCCACGCGAAAAAAGTACCTAAATAAAAACTTTCGTTTTGGTACTTTTGTCCAGGTTTTGGGGATTTCAGACCACTGTGCGTCGATCGGAATCTTGTGTTGATCAAAACGTAGTCTAACATCGCCGAGTCTTTGCCGGATGGATTTCGCCAGGTGAGTTGGTGTTTGAGTGGATGGCGGAAAATGCTGTTGCCAACGATCAAGTTGTTTGACGATGCGAATGAAAGCAGGCGTAAGCCGTTGTCATTAATTACTCCGTGTCCGAATTTGCCCATGGTTTCTTCCCAGCCGGTTCGATCTACTCCTGAATGTGCATTGAAATCCCCCGCGAGAATTATTAATTCGGTTTGAGGTATCATATCCAGCGTCTGTTGAAGCTGATCGTAAAATTCGTCCTTGTTCGTGTCCGTGCTGGTCTCGGTTGGCGCATAAACGGATATGATATGGGTCTTGATCGTTCCACTGATGGTTATAACCGCCAAACGCTCGGATATCGGTTGGAATGCGATAACGCTGCTGGCAGCCCGTCGGTCGACCATAAAGCCGACGCCGGCCTCTCTTTTCTCACCACCGGAATAGTAAAGCATCATCGTTTCGTCGATTGTTGGCGGGACGATTGTCAATATCCCGGATCCGGTAAGCCGTAGTTCCGATAGCGCAGCAATTGATATTTTGCATTTCAACAATTCCATTGCTATGATTTCCTTTTGACCAACGTGATGTCCTGTTCGTACATTCCACGCAGCGAATTTTAATTCCCTTTTCGGTGTGACTAATTTGGGTGTTCGGCCAGTAACCCACTTCTCACCAGCGTCCCTGGTCCCCAGTGCTGCCCCGGATGCAGTAGCATTATTTCGTGAATGGTTAGTTCGTGTATCCAAGCGGTTTCTTGCCTAGTTTTTACGATCGACTCGGCAGGTCGACAACCCTCCTCCTTTCACACTCTGGGCTTGGGACCAGACGAAGGCGGAGTTATGTGCAGTAAACGCACTTAAGGGCAATATGCAAAACCCGGCTTAATCCAACGTGTTTCGTGGAGTTTTCTTGGATTTACCGAAACTTAACTCAACCTGCGTTTCCATGTATTGAATTCCACGGAAGTTGAGTTGAATTCTGATGGAGTTGAAATGAAACTTTAACTCAACGACTTAGCTCTATGCGTTTCCATTTCTGAGTTCTGAGTACACAGACGGAAGTACAGTAAATTTTTTTGTAGATTTTACTTTAAAAGTATTTATTAAATATAAAGTCTCTGCTGACTTCCAAGCGAGGCGTGACCTTTTCTCTTTTTGTACCTTTGCCATTGTACCGTTTTTAGTTGGGTAGGTGAACTTTTTTTCAACCTCCCCATTTTCGTTGAGTTGAGCAGAGTTGGATATCTTTAACTAAAACTCTTAACTGTGTCTGTTTCCATAACGTATAACTCGGGTTCAACTTTGGTTGAAATCTCATGGAAACTCAGTAATCGGCGCTTACTTTGAGTTAACCCAGGGTAAACTGTGCATGGAAACTCAGTAATTGATCACGTTCGGATACACGCACATACATAAATATACTTAGACGATTTTGTGTTAATACGATTTTTATTAATAATTAGCAATATTGTTAATATTTCTCTTTTAAGTCCCGGTTTTTATAACAGATGATTCTACTACCCAAATCCCTCGAACCCCGTGGATCCCGCATGCTTAGTCCCGCATAACTGATTCCGCAAAAATTGTGCGGAATCCCGCATTTGCATTTGCGAACTTGATATAAATTCTATTATACAGGGTGTATCAGTTAAAATGTCGAAACGCCTGGCTGTGGATAGGTCTTGGATAGACGAACAAAACTTGAATGGGAGGAGGGGTGATTCATAACGGTTTAGCCGTTAGGGCGTTTGGAAACCTTTTTGGTAGACGTTTACATATACCCTGTATTTTTGTAGCCCAATTAGATATTTTCATGTATAAGGCAGCAATCTACGCAGAATACTCCCACCTATCTAAAACTGTAAAAGTCAAGGAGTCAACCCATCAACATCCACAGTTATGAGTCATCAGAGTCATTTTTTTCCACTAAAATTTCCACTACAACCATCTTTTTTCCAAAAAATACATAATTAGCCAATATTTTTTTTTTTTTACAAAATTGGAATGCTTGGACAATTTCCAATGAATAATATCCAACAACTATTATGTTACGACCTCTACTTTTGAAGTTATAAGCAATTTTAACGCGAAAATTTGCCTTATTTGGTGCTTATTTGATACTTTTCGACAAAACTCAGGTGAAGAAGTACTAAAAAGGACGAAATAGAGCAAATTTCAACAAATTTCAAAAAAAAATTGAACCCAAAAATGGACCGGAAAAATCCGTATTGATTCCTCTTTGAGCTATTCTCAACTGAAATCTGTTGATGGAATTCGGTCCTCACATTTTGCATACTCAACTGCCTCCAGTGCCCGGTCTCTTACGAGTATTTTATTGATATTGGAACTTTTCGTTAGCGCCCCACGCTTTTGTACATTTAAGTAAGTGGCTGCAGCAGTAAAAGCTTTACATTTAAAATTAATTTTTTACTTTTTGGTTCATTTGAAAATAAAAGCATATTTTTTTCCTCGTAAGGACTAGATGGTGACCTTTTGATAGCTGTTTCCTACTTCGTTGAACCACTTCTGGCTCACGTTTAACATAGAAGAGCAATTAGGTAAATTCCATAACCGGTAATGCATCCATCTAGAGCAGTGATTCTCAACCTTTTTTTTTTATCGCGGCACACTTTTAACACAATTTCAAAATTTTGGCGGCACACTAACAATACAATAAATTTAAAAGAATTTTACTTACAGACCGTCAGCTAGTTACAGGTTTAGGTGCCCCATTTTCTCATGCTAGCCTGGAAGAGGGTTGAAAGGTAAATCGATGTTGAGTTGGAAAAAGTCAAATTAAGGTGCCGCTCCTGGGTTTAACGTAACGTACCTAACGTATTTTTCGTAAACAGAAATAAGAGGCGTATCTCTCCCATCCATATTTTTACGCCAATATGTTTATAGGAATGGTAACGATGAATGTTTCCACACTTTCGATGGGCTTGTATTAGAAAATCACAGTCAAATTCTCGATTAATTATGACGCCCTTGCTTCCATCCCTTAGCCATCAATTACGCTTAAGCCTTCACTTTTCGGGAGCCTGTTTCTATTCAAAAATCATGTGTAAACTTTGCTAGCGTGAAAATATGGGCAGAATACGCCTCTTATTTCTGTTACGAAAAATACGTGTTACGTTACGTTATCCCCAGGAGCGGCATCGTTAATGAGAACTCCCGAAATAGTTTCCTCAAAAATACCACTCAAAAAAAAACCAGCGATACTGAAGTGAGGTATGCATTATCAGTTTTTATAATAGCCCTAGTAGGCAAACCTTATTCCAAATTAAGTGGGGCGAAATCTGCCTTACATATTCAGAAAACGTTTCGAAAACCTTCAAAAAAATACCCCCCGGCTTCACCGACTGAGCAAGCAAATTGGCGAACTGAACTTCTAACCTCAGTTCAGTTCGCATATAGTTTACACATATTCAACTGAGGAAAAACAAACCTCAGTTCGCACAATGGATCCCGAACTGAAGTTGAATGTAAAAGCTCGCTCAAAAAAGATGGTAATTAACTAGAATTGTGGAATGCCATTCCAGTGGGCTCTCGCATTTTTGATTTCTGGCAGAAAAGCAACAATTTGCTCCACTTACTTACTTACGTGGATTGAACTGAACATTATCAGAATTAACAAACAAGGTATTAGCCTTCTTTCGATCGTCGGTAAAGTATTTATGAAAATAATACAATCGAGGCTACAGAAACATCGAGAGCAAACGAGCCGGGAGGAACAAGCGGGATTTAGACCACATCGAGGATGCATTGATCAAATATTCGCCCTCCGTCAGTTAATGGAAGAAAGAATTCGTTGCGGCAAACGAATTGTCGTCGTTTTCATCGATTTCAAATCCGCTTTCGATTGCATCGATTGGAACAGCTTGTGGAGAGTCTTGGTAACCGAACACGTGCCATTGAGAATCATCCAACTTCTCCAAGCGTCGTACGATGGCTCAACCAGCAGCGTTCGTATTCGAAACGACTTATCCGAGGTGTTCCCGATTCAGACGGGTGTCCGACAGGGAGACGTCGCTTCGCCACTTCTCTTCAACGTTGTGATCGACGCGATTATGCGTGAAGCATTCGATGGACGACTCGGAGTTCAAGACGACGACAACAACTTCGTAACAGACTTAATGTTCGCCGACGATAGCGCTGTTTTCGCCGACACGGATGCCGAAGCAACGGACATCTTATACGATATTTCCCGCATCGCCCAATCATACGGGTTAAAAATCAATGCGGAAAAGACCAAAGTGCTCACAACAGATGGATCAAGAGCCAGTGTTCACCTCGATGGAACCCAAATCGAACAGGTTCCAAGGTTCAAATATTTGGGATCATTGGTTGAGGAACGAAAGTAGCATCGACGGCCGACGTTCACAGCCGTATCGGCCAGGCAACAGCAACATTCGCCTCGCTCAAGTGGTGCATATGGAAACGAGCAAATATCTCCATCAAAACAAAACTACGTCTTTACCGAACGTTGATTCTTCCGATTCTTCTTTATGGATCTGAAACGTGGACACTGCTCAAACCGGACGTTAAGAAGCTCGAGGTCTTCCAAATGCGATGTTTGAGGCAGATCCTCCGTGTCTCACTCCGTGATCGCCTTCGAAACGAGGTTGTCAGACAAAGATGCGATCAGCAAATACTGATCGAAGAAGAAATGCAAAAACGTCGACTACGGTGGTTTGGACATGTTTGCCGAATGGATGATAACCGCTTGCCACGTAAACTTCTCTGGCGAGACCGTCCTGCAGACTGGAGAATACAGCGATCGGCACCGAAGAAAACCTGGTTGAAGAATATCGAGGGTGACTTAAAGAATCAACGATTATCAGTTACCGAGGCTCGAGACACCGCCAAAAACCGAGAAGAATGGAAGCGAATCGTGAATAGAGTTCGGGACCCAGCGGCACCGACAGCAGCGTATCCGTTGCGGGGACGTCCCGCTCGGACCGCCAGCTAACGGATCAAAGAAGAAGAAGAACTGATCATTATTGAACTAAGGTCGGTGAAGCCGGGCCATTAAGCTTTAGTTTAACTCATACAAAGCTTTAGTTTTTGTTGATGTATTGCTTCATGTTTCAGGTAATTATGCTGGTGGTGACCGGGAAGGGTATCATTTAACATACTCAATAGACCGGTTCCGGTTCGATTACAAAGGCTAAGCAGCATTGGACGTAATTAGTACTCAGTTGGGACGCCGTATTGGTAAAACGATACTTGCGTTTAAAAATATAAAGTTTTCGACACAGACACAGTTATATTATTCACATATGCACGCCGAACTTCTCAAACTTTTCGGAATCCCTTTTCCACTCGGAATCGAGGAGCAATGATTTTTTTCCGGGGGGCCAAATGAGGCATTTCCGTAGGACGAGGCGCGAATGAGGCAAGGGATAAGATACTCGGTGTGGGCCTTATAGGGCAATCTAATCGGGGTCCATATGGGGCGGTCGGGCTAAGCTCATAAGGGCCCCACCCAAAATGCTAGTCGGACATAACCCCATAACCAAAGAATTTAAAGCCAGCTCGTAATTTAATTGACCGAATTATATTTTAACGGTTACCTATTCGCGTGCTCCCCACCTATACAATGATTATGCTCCGCCGCCCCTGTTCGCTAGCAGTATTCTTCTTTTAATTTTCGCCGTAATGTTGTGGTCTTTGCTGCTCTTTGATGCTGCTTTGCCTAACGCTACATCTGCTTCCTTCGCTGCAGTCATTGACCTGCCTATGACGTCTATATCATCTGCATATGCCATTAGCTAAATA
The DNA here is from genome assembly GCA_949987705.1 of Thereva unica. Classification (NCBI taxonomy): domain Eukaryota; kingdom Metazoa; phylum Arthropoda; class Insecta; order Diptera; family Therevidae; genus Thereva; species Thereva unica. Next base: position 23,711,566 of record OX465281.1, on the reverse strand, counting down.
GACTTGTTTAGAATTGTCCCTCCAGTTTCAATACGTTAAACTCTTTCGTCTTTTCAATTACGTGTCTTAATGCGAATATGTGATCGGTTGTGGACTTTTGTTTCCTGAATTTGGCGGCACACTTCAGGAATTTGGCGGCACACAAAAGTGCCGCGGCACATAGGTTGAGAATCACTGATCTAGAGCATAAGTAATTAATGCCCACAGCGTTTTTTATTCACCGATAAGCTGTTGACCTCCACTCCACCGAATAACTCACCGAAATCAAGCACAAAAGCTCAAAACTAATTGAAACTGAATGAATTTTACAAAACTCATATAAATAATGCATCTCCCCCCCCCCTCTCCTTAGCAGTGCTATTTCCGTTTCACAGATTAAATCACAATTTTATAAATTTTTCAAAATGAAAAGTCCTTCCCGTTTCTTCCTGGTTCAAGAACTGTGAATCCTAATTGAGTTTCCTGATCGATAATGCCTCGATTAAGTCCATTCCAATTATTTTGCTTGACCCTTTTAATTTTCGAGCCGATGAATAATAAATAAATTACTTACGAAAAAAAAAATGGTGGAAAATCTGAAGGATGTGGACCTTCTATTGCTCCGCAGCTTCCGCCGCCAGGAATCAGCATTTTCTGCAAGGATATTCCCCGTCGAGGGCTCAGCCCCGGCCGCTATCATCAGCATAAGGGTGCGCTGTGGGGCCCATTGTCGTTTCCTGTGTTGTGTTCTCTGTATGGAGGCGGAAGGACGGCAGCCAGATAGAAGCGAAAATCATTTTCAATTCACTTATCCCATGTATATATGAGCCCCCCGAAAGTCCTTCTGCGAGATGCTCCTTAATTTCGGACTTTAATTACATTCAGCCCCGAACGGTTTATTGTGTGGGGATAGGGCCCCGCCGCTGATGATGGGATCACCCTAAATGGCTAGTAATGAAATTCCATTTGGATTTTTGCCAGGATATTCAGATGGCCACAATGGAGTTCAGCGCCAGTTATGGAGTTATGCATTGACAACGAAGTTGTTCGCTACGTCATCATCAGTTCGGTGGCGGCGGGGGTGGATCCAATGATGGGCGGAGGCTCTGCTCGGGCTGGGAGAGGTGTTGATGGAGGATTATTAATGTAGGTCGTATACAACTGAATTAAAAACTCTTACGGAAAGGGATGTGCCGAGCCAGAGGATTGCTTTACGATCAGGGCATATTTTATGAGCATCAGGACATTTCTACATTGGTCTGCACTAGGGAAGTGGGTAATAAACGTTTACTGTGCCAGCAACGTCGTAGTATGGGGCTAGGACTGAATCATGGTCAACAGCTGGGTTAGAAATCAAGAATGACTTCAATGTACTGGCACGTGACCGGAATATGTAATGCTGGATGGGCCCCAGCGTTTTTCGGGGGCAGTGAAGAAGGAATCTGAGAGTTTATATTCGTACATGAAATGTACCTTCATTGCTACATTGGACACATATAAGATGTTGGCCGGATATCCTTCTGGCCTCATTTTCTTGTGGGTCACGTAAGGTTGGATATGCGATGGTTACATCAAAAGTGAAGTGTATTGCTTTCAACTTTATTTGAACTGCCAACAAAAGTTTAAATAAATGACTACCCTGAGGCATCGTGTATTTTGTTCTTATACTACCTATATATGGGGTGGCTAGAGAACTGATGGTGCTGCTACCGTGTGGTCGTGTTTTTTCTTTCCTCTTCTTCTTCTTCTTCAAAAGAATCGAACCCAAAGTAACTTTCACAATTTTTCAAACAAAATTAATGTGACCCACTTTAGCGTGGCAATTTAGGTTTTGGACCTGAGAAATCAGTTAATATTTCACGAGGAGTTTTTCTCCTGATTTTTATTATAAGTTAGAGAAAAAAAATATATTTAGGTCGATTTTGAAATATTACGTTGGTGGGTTTTACGGGTAGAGTAGCGGCAGCCATTTTGCCTTTGGAATATGTAAATTGTGGTGTAAGGTATATGTTGAATTTAGAAGTATTCTATGATGATGGACGACTGTGATTATTAATCTGAGAATTTTTTTATGTAACATATTGAAAATTAAAAAAAATACAGGTGCGGTCATGGGTCCCTCGTCAGGAACAAAGTTCCTTACGATTTTTATACAATTGCGAATATAACTCCAAATAAATTCTGTATATTTTATTTATTTTTTACTTGATATCATATCGAAGGGGTTCTGAAGAAAAAGGTAACCCGCCCTCTTGAGGTGGCCGCCATGGATCTAACGACATAGTCTACTGTATTCTATTTATGATGCCTTTTCATTTGATAGCCATGACGAGGGGGTTGTGAATAAAACGGTAATCCGCGCTCTTGAAATGTGCCGCCATAGACCTAACGATATATTGACGATACTATATTGCTTATTGCATTCTACTTATCATAACCTTTCATTTGATACCCATGTCGAAGGGGCTCTGAAGAAAATAGTAACCCGCCCTCTTGAGGTGGCCGCCATGGATCTAACGACGTAGCCTATTGTATTCTACTTATGAAACCTTTTCACTTGACACCCGTGTCAAGTTGCTAGATTTCTTTACACATAAGACACAAGATACAGGTGAAGCTAATGCAAAGCGTTTAAAAAAAGACAGAGAGGGAGATCCCATTCATTTCAATAAGAAAGCATAAGCATTTATCCTCGATAATCATCATTTCTTCCTATAGCTATCGGTGCAAATTGGTTCCGCACTGCATTCTGATTTCGTAAATTTGAAAATTACCTACTGGGATCGATACTCGCACGCATACATACACAGAATATCGCATTTTCTTACGTGACGATTTCTCCCAACTCACTCTACCCGCAAGCCGCGTTAAGGAACTTCGTTCCAAAAAACTAAGCTAGGAGATCCTTGCCTTATATATGAGATCGATTAAGGCACATGTAGCAAACAGTTGGCTTGGTTGGTCTTCAGTTGGGGAGTACTCATTGAAACTCGCGTAAATTGAAAATAAGTTCTGAGGGTTGAGTGGATGATATTCTTTGGCACTAGCGCACAGATAATCTTGATATTAACGCTGCGACTCATCTAATGCGTAGCGAATAGCTCATTGGCAAAAGTAAGGATCCAAAATAAAGTAACAGAAGAGTTCGAAGCACGATAAGATCTTAGAAAAGAGATGGACTGACCCCAATACGTTTAACCTGACCTTACAATGGGGGAAAGAAAATGTCTGTCCAGAGAAGTGCATCAATAGCAACACAGTTTGCAGTATTACTTGGGAGGGTACTTTTTGGCAGCAAAAGATGTTTATATCGAATTAAAAGAGACGGAAAATGACATAAAGCATGACTGAAGTGTTATGTACATAAGAATTTAACTGATTGATCTTGATGCTGCGCATTCAAAATTCAGTCTGACAAATTTATTAACAAAAATTGCCAGCCAGACAGGTTTTAATGGACAGAAGAGATCTTAAACTTTATGTAAAACAAAAATCAAGGAGGTGTCATGAAAGTGAATTTTTATAAAAAATAGAATTTATATTTATATAGGTCTGTCAGAAGCTAATTAACAAAAATTGCCAGACAGACAATTTTTTTCAAAATTGTTTTATTATTTACTACAAATTGTATAAATTTCAAACAGGTGTTTTGAAAAAAAAAATCAAAAATTATTAAAAAATAGCAATTAACAAATTTTTACTGGTCCGCCGGGCGTTACATGTTTTTTACATGTTTTTCAGCCAATCTCACTTTATTGTTTCGAGCTGTTCGATGGGGTACCTTTTTTTGTCATGGGAGCTTAGACTATTGAATCAATGTCCATCAAGAATGTACTTCAGGGCACAACTTCTCCGCTAATAGGGACACAGCTAGAACGACTTGATTCCAAGTAGAAGATTACCATATACAAGTGGAAAACAAGGACAACCACAGCCGATCGAATATTGAACCTGCTATCGATGACCCACCCATCCACAATCCACGAATCAGTCAACTGAGCTTTAACAGTGTTTTAAATGACAATATCGAGGGTTACGTTTAACAGAGATGCAGGGATTATTTTTATCCAAAATCAGTGGTATTCAAGGAAAATAATTAGCTTAAACCCCGGTTTGTGACTTCCCACCACTTGCAGGTTGCTGGAAAACCCAAAAGTTTTTTGATGCATTTTTCTCGGAATCAGTGCACTTTAGACAAAAAGTAACAAAAAATGTAGAGGACATTGTCGCCTATAACTAATGTCTTTGAGTCAATTTCGTACGACTTAAAATGCAAAAAGTAGGAGGCGTCAAAGCATCAAGTGCGTGAAGTGCTGTATTTTCAATAAACGAAATATTTAAACAAAAATTTAGCTACGGGAGGACTAACAGAGATGGAGGTCGCACCGATCAAAGAGATGCTGCTCCTCGCGGGATAGTGATAAGAAACTTGGTGAAGAGGGCCAAACTTCTATTCGAAGCAACGAGGCAAAGCTACGTGTGGACTACTTGGATGGGATAGTGCTATGCCGAATCCCACCGCTGCCACCAATGGAAAGTGTTGTAAAATATCATAGGAAATATCACATCTGGTTTCTAGTCGTGTGGCACGGACACCAAGATCCCACAAGTGGTGTTCAGAAGTGAAGTGGCTGATACTAGTTTAACACCGGACTTGGTAGGCTGTGTATGGTATTGAAGCGAGGAGGGAGGGGTTGCTTTTTTTACTAAATCCTAATCTTGGCGGTTTCTTTGGCACCTATTTGACTCTGGGATAATTTAGGCCAGTTAGCGTTAGGCCAGTCAGCGTTAGGTGATAGGAGCCGTTTTGTTTGAATTACATAACATTGCAATAAGACGGTTATTGTGTAACCATCTAGTCAAGTACCCCACCGACTCATTACCTATTTTATTCTCTTCTATCTGGACTACTAGACATTGTTCCAAAGAAAAACATAAACGTCTGAAGCTCACTGTAAAATCAGATTCAGGTGTCTGGCCTTACCTGTGAGTTTTAGTCTTTCGTGTAATAATATAAGAAGAAGATGTTAAAAAAATATTAAAAAAAAATACACAAGATGCATGCCTCTAAATCGATAGCATACAACAACAAATCACTTCTTAACAGGTGTATACAGCCTCAACCCATTTCCCTTGTTCATTTTCAATAACAAATTTTCTTAATTATTTATAATGCAAAAACATGTTTTGTTTATTAAAGCACTCCCCATGTGCTGGCAAAAATTTTTGATTAAATGAAAAATTTCAGGTAGATCAGCATCCGTGCAAATAAATTATTAAATATTAATAGAAATCACTCATATATTCCTCGCACAGTCAGAAACGATTTTGCCACACTGTTCATTTATTAAATTGTGAGCATCATAGGGGTTGGATGTGTGATAAGGATATTTCACTTGCAACAACATATTACAGAGGAGGAGGAGATTCATATTCCCCAGTAATGTTTGCAATCCATAAAAATGTACGCTGCTAAATATCGCGCAGACTGTTCAAATAACAAAAAATACGGAAAAACACGAAATGCGAAAATATACGGGGAAAAATCCAATTCAATTTGCATTCCATTAAAAGCGCCAAATAAAATGCTTGTAAATATTAAGGGCACCAGAATTAGTCTTCTTCTTGGATTCTTCCTTAATAACAGAAAATTGGATTTTCCCCGGAAAAGACGTCCTTGCTCCCTGCTCTTACGATCTTGTGTATAAATAATTACTCTCTTACTTCAGAGCTCCCCTCATACCCCGAGCAACGCCAACCCCGAACTCCCACAATCCACGCCCGCGCCCACCACCGCCACAGGATTTCTTGCGATTTCTGTCACTCAGAATTTTGTAAGAAAACTTGAAAATTTTCCCCCAAGATCAAATTAAGAGTTTTGCTTCGAAAGTTTGCTACATTAAGGACTCTTGGAAATGGGGTGGTTGGGTGCGTCGGCGGTGCCTCTGCCGGGGTACTTCTGGAATGGCGGCGCGGTCCTGTTTCTAGTACTATGTGCTCTCTCCTACTACCAAATTACACCAGACACACTCTCAACTCCTTCAACTTTTCTTCCTTTATAGGATCCAACTTTATTATACTCGTACCAACATAAAGCTGCGATGCCTTAAAAATTTACTGCTAGTGTAAGGACAATGTCATCCTCATATTTTATATTTAAGGACGTTTAGTCCGGCCAAGTCAAGCCATCGTGCATCTTTTTTTTCGTCTTCTTCTTCAAGTCGGCCTTAATAGATTTGTACGTGACCGGAAATATTAAGACAGCTCTATTATCCCTGGTGTTTTCCTAAAAAAATAAGAAAAGGAAGTTTTTTTTTGCGTGTGTGTGTATGTGTATTGGTTGTGCTGGGCGAGGATACTCTTCCTGTCTGAGCTTCTCTCTACGAATAGTACCCGGGAGTCTACACAACTTTGTTTTCTTATATCCTTGGTCACGTTCTGGGTGGTGTCATCTGGTATAAGCGGTTAAATTGAAATGAATCGAATTAACTCTTATTCAGTTATGCTTGGACTTTGGACAGGAAAGAAAAATTGCACAAGTTTCATGGACAAGCATTAAACAGGAGCGTGGGATTTTTACAATGTTTTTTTAGCAAATAGAGCGGCACTTTATAGTTTTTGTTTATTAATATCCAGCCCCTATCCTTAAAACGGAGCACCTTGTTACCTCAGATGACTCAGATGAGGCCGAGAGGTTCAGGTGACCTCATGATTCCCTACATACACACACAGGCGAAGACGACATTTTAAGGTGGCATGTTCTTAATTCAAGTGAAAATCTTCATGGTCTCAACGAAAATTTCAGACTGAATAGAAATTTCAGATCTTCAGGCCCGGACTGACGATGAATACCCACAGACATAAAATTTTTTGGTAGTTTTCCTAGACTGCAGGCACCATCCAGCTGGTGACCGGTGAGTGTGCGGTGATACTTAATATCAAGGCGAGAGACCTTCAGGCCATGGCCTGCCGGCGGCCTATATGTGAATGACTGAATGGGGGTATTTATATCAGATAAGGCCGTGAACTTCAGGTGACCTCATGATTCCCTACATACACACACAGGCGAAGACGACATTTTAAGGTGGCATGTTCTTAATTCAAGTGAAAATCTTCATGGTCTCAACGAAAATTTCAGACTGAATAGAAATTTCAGATCTTCAGGCCCGGACTGACGATAAATATCCACTGGCATAACATTTTTTGGTAGTTTTCCTAGACTGCAGTCACCATCCAGTTGGTGGCCGGTGAGTGTGTGGTGATACTTGATATCAAGGCGAGAGGCCTTCATGGCCTGCCGGCGGCCGTGAAATCCTGGTAACCTCATGATTCCCTACATACACACACAAGCGAAGACGACAGTTTAAGGTGGCATGTTGTTAATTCAAGTGAAAAATCTTCATGGTCTCAACGAAAATTTCAGACTGAATAGAAATTCCAGATTTTCAGGCCCCGACTGACGATAAATACCCACAGACATAAAATTTATTGGTAGTTTTCCTAGACTGCAGGCAACATCCAGTTGGTGCCCGGTGAGCGTGTGGTGATACTTGATATCAAGGCGATAGACCTTCAGGCCATGGCCTTCCGGCGGCCTGTATGTGAATTACTAAACGGGGCCTTTACATCAGCGTTCGAATGAACTGTGTCCCCAGCTGCTGCAGTACCGTATTACGTAGTATGTACATTTGTGAACTCTGATACGATTATGGCTTTCCTAGCGGAAGGGTTTATAGGAGAATATCAAACTGGTGTAATCTGGAGAAAACCCGGGAAAGTAATGTCGATAGATACCAGATGGCGGCAACAACAAACTAAAATACTAACACTCCCTCGATGAGTTATTTATATTTATTGCAACTCTTGAAGGGAAATGACTCTTGTTTGGCAAAATTCGCCTGCCACATTGATCCCGCAATTTTGAACTTATAAGTTTCGATCATAAATTCTTTACTTGCTACCTTAAAATTTCCATTGGAATCGGAATACAATTGGCAAACTTGTCGGCCATATTGGCGCGGCCAATTTAAATTTATAAGTTTCCACCACAAATTCGTTATTTGCTACCTCAAAAAGCCTTAGACATCCACTTTCATTGCAATCGGAACACAATTGGAAAGTTCAACTACATTTGCACGGCCATTTTGAATTTTGTGGATCTATCATTAATACCCATCGCTTATGAAGCAAAGCATCTTACAAATCCTACGTGGCTATTTTCGTTTGCTTTGTCACTCGAGTCGTTCGCATTTAGGTGGTGTCCAACCAGCCTTCCAACAAGTCTCGGCCTAGAACCAACATATCAGGAGACGTTGGTCTAAAAAAGACCTGGACCAGCGTCAACAGAAAGGCATATGGGGTACCAAAGAGGACAATCTCCAAGTCGGAGCCTTGAATTCCGGCTTGAAAGAAGCGTATAATGTTTGTTGTAATGGTTTACTATGTACACGAGAATTGTAAACTGTGAAAGTTACTGTGTGAATTTTATTTTTTTAAATTCAAATCACTAGCAGCCTAGTATAATTTTCTCAACATCTAATATAACCATGAAATGTTTGTAGTAAACAGAGGCAAGTGACAAGCTCAGATGCCATTCCTTCAAATTCAAATGCTTGCTCAAGCTGGTAGACATGTATCTGAATAAAATCTCGTGGGCTGACAACATCGTGATCCCATATTACATCTATTTCTATTTTGAATCCTACCGCTGCCACCAATAAAATGTTTTGTGAAATATTCATAGGAAATGTCATAAGCAGTGTTCAAAGTGTATTCACTGAGAGGAGAGTGTGAGGAAAAGTTGTGTAGGTATCGATTTTCGAATTTAATGTAGTCTGGGAACATCAGCTCTACTTCTTTCGCAAAGCTCAATTTGAAAAAAAAAAAAAAAGTTGCCTTTTTGCGTAGGCTTTTAAAATATTTTTGTGTGTTTTGCTCAACCAAGGTGGTACCAATCAACGAGAGCCTGTTCCTCGGTGGACAATGACAAAATACGGCAGTGAAAAAGGTCCGACTGGATCTACTCGAAGTCACGGGGCAAAGTGTGTATATGGGTTCTTTAGCTGGTAGAGCTCTATTTTGAATCCCACCGCTGCCACCAATAAATGGAATGCTTTGTGAAATATCCTCCGATCTTCCGTTTCTCCGTAGGTGGTAAAACCCACCGCTGCCTCCAATGGAATGCTTTTTCAAATATCTTCCGATCTTCCGTTTCTCCGCAGGTGGTAATTTAGAGTACTGTGTTCGGGGACCAAGGCAACCAGTACACTAGATTTCAGTAATTCTATGGCAATGCTGCCCCAAAATACAGTGATAGCGATAGGTCTACACTAGATCAAGTGTGGACCTCCAGTGTTTAATGGATTTCATCGATCGTTTAGAACTACTTTCACCAGACAAACGTTTGCCCAATAAGGGTTCCGGAGCGATTTCTGAATAAATGCACTGATTGCCTGGGATAAAGCCCCGATTTCCCAGATACAGCTGACCCATTTAATAGATCCTAATTCATTAAAGGGCCTTTATCATTCTCAAACTAATTTAGGCTAAGCCTTCGAAACATGATCGCTCCGATTTCCATTTAATTCTCAGATAGGATAAATATCTCTTTGCTTCCATATTTTCAGAGCAGCCCCTCTAAGGTATCACGCTGGCTTAACCGATTAATAATAGGGTTCCAAAGTTTCGCTTAGGTCGGGTCTTTACCTAGCAGACCACATCCTTTGGTTATCTAGTACGCTCCCCGGTACAGGTTCTGTCTGCTGGTTAGCGAAATTCACTTGTTTTAGGACAAACAACACTCCGACGAGAACTGCCTTCCGCGAATTCGGACGGTTGCGCCTCTGCGTGCACGTAAGCGGCGAATATTTGCTGACTCACAGTTGCGTGCTTGAGCTCTATTTAGTGTTTTACAAATAACCAAAGAACCTAAGGGATGAGAACATATGTGGTAGTGTTTGGATATTTGAGAGTATGGCGAATTTGGCAATGCGGAAAAGTTGGAATTAGACCAAGTTTTGCCTTGTGTGCGTTCCGTTTACGTAACTATATGTCAGTTCGCATTTGAATGCACGCTCTTATATTATATCAATCACTGCACGTTCCAGGTTAAGCGTCTTTCGCGCGTGCAGCGCATACAGGACCGTATCCAACGATATGTGCGAAGGTAGGTCGGCGATTGTTATAGCTCGTATTCTAAAAGCAGTCACAAGTCAAAATGCAGTCACAAGTGTGTGGCGAGTCTCAAAATGAAGGCCTATACTAAGAAGTAAGCGCTGGTCGCCAAAGCTTGTGATCACAATTTAAGAATAGGGTTGTAAGAATCATGACCATTATTTCCATATCTTCTAGGAATACCAGATTTTATATAAATTGAGTATAACTGTGCACTTTACAAATAAAAAAAATAAAAAAACATTTTAAAGGCTTGGTTACTCTCCAATTCATGGTACCCATGCCTGCCTTGGTGTCATTCGTGTATGGCACGAGCTCCTCCCATTCATATGTCGATAGGGAAGGTTTAATTTTGAGATTTTCGCGATCATACAATCTGATAGCATTGCTGTTTCTGGCATCTCTTCCACAACGCTGACAATTTCAGAACGTAGATCATCGAATATCACCGCCAATATTTCTATCTCAGCCTTGCAGATCGTAGTAAAAACTGATTTTTCTCTAGTGCTAATAGAATTCAAGTCTACGACTATTCTATTCTCATAGCATATTTCCGGGTTTTGGTAGACTGAAGTTGAGGTTACATCACTTCCGAATACAGAAGTACAGTACATAAATCGCTTGTCAGTTTAAGCCCTCCACCTCAACTAGAAGATGCAAGATCACTCTTCAGTGGGTACTGGTTAGCACGAACAACGAAGGCAGATGAATTTTCCCGGCGAAGAGGAACTTTTGAGCACACATCAACGAAGACTTTAGAGAAGCTGCTGCGTCTAAGGAAGAGCGATTTCCTCATACACTTCCGTTCAATGACAAGCTCCAGATAGATGTGTTAATTTCATCCGTTCAGACAAGAGCGTTGGGCTGCCTACAAGATCGTGTAGAACATCGTACGATCCTGCCAATTGTGAAACTGGTTGCCTGATTGAGAATTCCATATTACTATCCGTCATCGGGAGGAACAAGACAGAACTGAACATTCTTTTCGTAGGTGTCTGGCTGCGTTCGAATACCATGGAATAGAACTGGGTGTTAACTTTAGGAGTTAGTTCGCTTATCTCCCTTTCCGACTAGGGTTTGCAGTCGATATTGCAGTCTGAAATAAAACCGTCGACCGGCAAAGGGGTCTGCCTTCTGACGAGCTTCTTGTATGGCTAAAAGATCACTTTAACTAAACCATGTCCTGCTTAGGTTGTTTTTAGTTATCTCCTTCGGAACAGCATGACTTTAAATCAGACACCTTTGCCCAGACTATTGGTATCGGCTGAAACTCAACTCAATAAAAAGTTACAAGATAAGAAGACCAGGCTTTGCTGATAAATTTTTGATGAATTATCCTCGCTTTATCGATTTTCCACCAATTCTCCCCTCCAGACAATTCTTCCATTATTTCAGGACTTCCCTATAAATATCCTTGACACCATTATTGCCATTATCTGACATCGTAATAAACTCCAATTCCATTCCGTTCCAAGAACTGAGAATGGACGTGAGATTGCGGTAATGCGGCCGAATACTACTTCCTAGAATAATTGAGCCGAATTCCTTTTATATCCTCCGTAGCTCGCCATAATTTTAATCCTTGACTTAAGGATTCGATTCGAATAGTGAATAATTTACCAATCGACTGGCATCGACCACTGGGACTTATCCATCCACACCCACCTATACCTACATAGCTGCACATACACATTCGGCATTGGTTTTGGGGTGGGTTTGGAAAAATTAAATTTAAGTGCTTCGACAGATTAACGGGTAAACATGAGGAGCGGCAAGGAAGCCCCAGCAAGGAAGTAGAATTGGTCGTACATTATTCAAGGGAGCAGGGAAATTTTATTACTTGGTGACAGAACCGGTATTTGATAACCTTCATTTTCCCGAGGTAACATTTCGGTCTGATGAATTATTTAAGGCGCAATCGTTTCAGCTCAAGTTTTACGATGCCAATGGTTGCCTTTTCTTTTGACATAATTTATAACCTTAAGGTAGCGAACTTCTCCGTGTCTTCTCAAGGTGAGAGAATTCTGTTATTTCCGCCTCCTGTGCAGCGTTACTTCTTCGTGTGAGATTTGTTGTCTGTGAAAATTTTCCAGGAAAAGTTAAGTTATTAAATTTCAAGAAGTTCGAAGGTAGAACAATAAAAAATTTTGCCGCTGTATTGATTTTTCTCAGATTAGGTTTTTCCTGGAAGTTATACTTGATTCAAGAATAATTGTGTATAGTATTGTGGGTATTTTTTGTGTTTTGCGGTTCCGGATTTGGAGATGAAGTTCGGGTTTTGGACAAGGATTCACAGTTTGTAAGGAAGGTGAGAGCGATTTTTGGGATATTTTCCTGATATTTGGCACACAACAGCCGGTTACTTTTGTGTGTGGCTGATAAGGAGTAGAGATCAGGATAATTGGCTGCAATTTGTCGACTGGCGTGAACTCACACGAGGTAGGCGTTTGGGACATTACCCGACCAGGGAATGTTCTTGCGAAAATGTAACTTTTTACTTACAATGTGGCAAGTGGCACGGTTGGAACCACACGTCTTTGAGGTTCTTACCATTGACCCAGTCTCTATAAATCTCCTCCATACTCTCTTCACAGATACACTTTGAAGAGAATAATGTTGTGAAGTGCCCAATGAGTATGATATTTCCTATAGACATCCCACAACACATTTTATTGGTGGCAGCGGTGGGATTCAACATTGAAATCTCCCTTCTAAGACAGTGTTATAAGTAAATTCACTCTGCTCTGGGTACTGGCGAACCAAGTCGTATAATGCCTTATCCTGGTCATAGTGGCTCTTTCAGGATGGACCTTTCCCTTCCTACAATACTCGTGGGACTTTTATAAAGTAATTACATTGTATTCATCAGTCCGGAGCCGGGTAACCAGAACCAACTAGATTGCTGAACAGGGCTCATGCCTATAGAATTTTGATGAAATATACCGAAAGCTGAAGGTCCGCGCCTAGATTGTAAACTCTGTCCGACTCCTAACTTCTACTTCTTTAACGGCTCTACAGCCGGGATCCGGTCCTGGCCTCGCGCAACTGTTCTCTAACGATTCTGAGCCGATGTCATCCAGTTTGGCATCCCTAAACTCTGAGCGTCCTGGTCCACGCCATCCTTCCAGCGAAGGTTGGGACTCCCTCGCTGTCGCACCCCATAGGTCTTACCGCAGGTCCGACTCCTAACGCTGCTAAATAATTGTTGAGGCGAAGCAAAATAACGTCGGGACGCTGTCTGGCTTGATTATCGGACACTGCACCCTGAATTATAACTTATGGAACATAGGAAGGCAGAGTATCCCATCTGCAAACTTTACTTTGTTCCGTACCTCGGTAAAACCTTAAATTCTATGGTACATGCATGCAAAGTACTCAAACCAAATACAATCTGAAAGAGAAGCAGCAATTTTCAAAATTCTTACGTATATCAATTGAGCGAAGAGCTAAAGTGTGCTAAATAAGAGTAGCATGACCTTTGAAACCAAAAAAAAGTTTAATTAAAAATTGGTCTGGAAAAAACCCACCCTGGTACCATGACGTTTTTTTCTTGCAATTCTCTTGTCTGGCTTTCTCAGTCAAATTGGATGCACCATTATGAATTTTTAAGTTTTTATATTAAATTCGAAATCAGCATAGTCAAAACACTGATTTTGGTATCTATGGAGAATTTTCTGACTCTTCCTGCAGAATTGACCAACTGTATGGGATCATCAGTATAATTTTGTCTGGCGATTTATTGGATTTTTTTTTTGTAATTTACCTTTTAATTATTCCGAGTTTTATCTCCACCGCATATGGTACCAATTTATTTAGGTCAGTGTCCTCCCACTCATCTGGGATCTTTGTTATAACTTAAAATTGTTATGCTATAATTGTGCAATTCTCCGCACTTTATAAATTACAAAAAAAAAATTGTCAGTGAAAAAAATTAAAGAAAACAAAAAAAAATCCTCTAAAAAGAAGGAGTAGACATTTCTCAAAACAAGCCACCACCAGCAGAAAAGGACATGGAACAAACTTTCAACCATTGAAGCTGTTAAATAACTTAAATTGGCATCCTTCCAGAATAACCACCTTGTTGCGGTGATGCTAGGCAATTCGAAAGTTCCCAATGGGCCATTTGGCAAGGACGGGCCTTAATTAACTCGTTAGCCAGAACCAGCCATGAGCTAAAGGGCCGCATATTTTGGCATTTCCGTGCCAGTTCTGCTGGCATATACCCATCCCACCCTCGATTCTTCTTGGCTGCTTATTATTTTCACGGTTCTATATAGAGAAGCCTTTAATAATATCCAAGTGATATCTTTCACCCCCATTCCACTTGAGAGAGCGCCACGTCCAAAGTGCAAACATACCACAAAAAAAATACTTTCAATCTAAACTTTCACCCCGTGTGCCCACTTCTGACCTCTATATGCACATCGCTTTCCAACACCGAATAAAAACCTTTTTTCATTTCGGTTTCATTTGAAGAGAATAACTTTGGCTGTGTGTTAACTGGGCATTTTCTACAAAAAAAAGGCACACACATATGTGGAAAAAAGTTTATTAAATCAGGGATTCGAGATTGGATGCACACTCTCGTTCCCCGGGAAAAATTTTGAACCCTTTGAAAAATAAATGAATTCCACCCCTTTTTTGCTGGAGCTTGAAAATTCAATTTATCTTGATGATTTATCTGAATGGGGGTTTTATTACACCACAAGTCGTGACAAATTTACATTTGATGGGGTTTTTGTATGAACTCTCTCTCAATTCCAGTATTTTCGTTTAATGATTTTAATAAGTGAAATCCAGGAGAGAGAGCTTGCACAATTGCGTTACAATCCGGGGCGCTTCCGTTGCATCCGTTTCATTTTCAATTGTATAGTCATTTTCGTTAATTAATAGTTCAGGGGAAGCGGAATGGGAAAATAGAAGCTTACAGGCATTTTTTGTCATAAAAATCACAAATGACTATGCACGAGCACAGTTGGCATTACGAAACCGGTTTTTAAAATGTATGTATGACGTTATGCATACGCACTTATAAAAATTAAAAAGTTTACGCAAACATAGGATAACATGCTAGCATTGACTTTCGATCAACCTGGGCGTCCAGCTACCATACCAGAGGTTTAGTAGCCTGCCTGTAGTAGACGTGGATGACACAGACATCGCAGAGGTAAGGGTGGAAGAAATTGTGGAAGCCGCAAAGATGATTACCGTTGGCCTATGAGCTGGACGGTATACAAAACAGAGCGATGAATCTACAGCCAGTGTAGAACCAGATTGGTTTGCCCAACTATTCCCAGTGGTGATGAGCAAAAATGGTCTTGTTCTTGCAGTCTTGTCTTGTTCTTGCACATTTAGCAAGACCAAGAACAAGAACTAGTTGGGATGTGGGTTTGATCCCTTCGGTCCACACGATTAACTTCCCAGTATGATGAACGAAGATGGAATAAACTGACTTCTTACAAAATAGTTATAAGTTTAGCACTAGTGGAAAATTGGCTAGTATCAGAACTAATGACAAAGCAAACCCGAGAGAAGCTAGTTCAAATAACTATAATAGTGGTAAATCCACAAGATTTTTCTAGAGAATTTGTTTTTCCTGAACGTTAGCAAACAAAAACATTTCCTCCGTGTTTCTTCGCTGCACTAAAGCGGGTGTTCAAATTCGTATTGAGCGGGCTGAAGCGCCATTGTCAAACTGAGAAGCGAATGACTTCATTTGGAAATTCCAAAGCTTTCCAGAGATATTAGCAGAAGTGCTTGTCAGACTTGACGAAAAAGAACAAATTTTGCGGTAACTACTGGAAATCCCGGGATGATCCGAAATTTCCTGAAACTGTATCACGCGTAGAAAGCAATTTCCCGTCGAAAAGTGCTAATCCAAGGTTTGAAAAATTCGCGCTGTTTGTAAAGTGTCAACTCGAATCAAGAAGGAACAGTAGGCCAATGAAAAATAAAAACATCAAGGAAGCCTTGGAATGATTTAATTAGAATTTTAGTTAGTTGCGTTAATGAGTAGGCGATGGAAAGACGTTCATTGGAAAACAAATAAATTATTTTAGAATTGAATTTGCATTTCCTTAAATCTTTTGAATTCTTTACTTGTAGGAATTCTCTTTGGCCTGGCCTAACTGACATTATCAGAAGTGGGATTATTCGAGATCTTGAGATTGGACTGAAGAGAATTTAAAGATGACTTCGACCGTAAAAGATTTGAGGGCGAAATTAAGAGGCGCTGGTTTGTCTACGAGTGGAAATAAAGACGTTTTATCGAGAAGGTGGAGTAGTTTTTGCGCGGAGGAAATCGGTGGTGACCACGAGGCTGAGAGTCAGCAGGGAGCCCACGAGGATTTCCAACCGGATGTGCAGAGTGTACAGAAATACAACGCAACGGGAGACGTGGTTCGTGGGAACCATAATCGTGTAGCGGATAAGCACCATTACATATTTACTCCACGAGACATCATTGACGTGCTACCGAAATTTAATCCCAATACGGGGATCACCGCTCAACAATGGGTTACGAGAACAGACGAATTAAGAAAAATCTATTGTTGGGACGAGGTACTTCTTCTGTTTTGCGTGGCAGCAAAACTGGAAGGTGGTGCGAAGACCTGGCTGGATACACATTCAGCGTTTAAAAGCTGGATGGAGTTCTGCATGGCATTTACTAGCCGTTTCACACCTATTACAAATGATGCCGACGTACATTTATCACTGATGCGACGAAAACGGGAAATGTCCGAATCGTTACCAGAATATTTGGACGAAATTATCAAGATTGGTTGTCCGGCAAAAGTCAGCGAAGCTGCTTTAATCAAATATTTCCTGTTAGGAATGCGAGAGGATAGTTTTCTGGCGTCAGTTCAAGGGCAACGTGTTATGACAATTTCAGATCTCCGAGACAGAGTGGAGTGGTACTGGAGTTTGACAACGTCGAAGGAAAAGACGAAATCAACGATAACTCAAAACTGCACTCCAAGGGAAACCGTCAAGAAGTTTGTCAGCCGTTATAACAAAGAAAATATTACTTGTTTTAATTGCAGAATGAAAGGGCATATGTCTCGGGATTGCACGCAGCCGTCAAGAAAATCTAGGTGTGAGTATTGTAAGAAAACTACACACGAGTCATCTCAATGCCCAGGACTCGTCGGTGGACCCCAAGCACGAATTCAGCGAATTTTACATCGCAGATACTACGCAAAGAGATCAAGGTAAACGGGAATGAACTCAAAGCGATTGTGGATTTGGGCAGTGATTGCTCACTAATACGAAGATCAGACCTTCCTAAGTCGGCAAAGTTAATCAACACGATTAAGGTACTACGTGGATTCGCCGGTGGATACACAGTGTGTAAGGAAAAAATCGAGGCGGTAATCGAAATTGATGATGTTGTATTGAAGGGTGATTTATTAGTAGTAGACGACGAACTGCTAGAGCTCAATGTTCTTCTAGGACAAAACTGTTTTACGAGTGGCATCAGGGTGATTCAAGAGAACAATAGGTTGCGAATTCAACAGACGACTGATGTTCAGAACCGACGAGCAAATTCATACCAGCTAGATGACTTGAAGGTGAACGAAAATATTACAGATGAGGAAAAAAGATGCACCTTGGATCTCGTTAACAAATATAGAGAATGCTTTGCTGAAAGTACAAGCGAACTAGGCACGTGTGTAGATGACGAGATGACGATTAATCTCACAGATGAAACTCCAGTGAAGCAGAAACCATATCGGATCCCGTTCGGAATGCGAGCGAAGGTGAGGGAAATTGTTGACGATTTGAAGAAACACAAAATTATTAGGGAAAGTACATCACCATATGCATCACCAATTGTGATTGTTCGGAAATCCAATGGTGAACCTCGATTATGTGTGGATTATCGAGTGTTGAATTCGAAAACGGTTAAGCAACCATTCCAGATGCCAATTGTAGAAGAGCAGCTCTGTTTACTCCAAGGTAATAAATTTTTCACGAAATTAGACGTGCGATCTGGCTACCACCAAATAACAGTGTCAGAAGACTCACGGAAATACACTGCATTCTGTACGAATGAGGGCCAGTATGAATATTGCAAAATGCCTTTCGGATTGACAAATGCACCAGCGGTATTTCAACGTGCTATAAACAAGGTAGCAGCGAAGATGCGTTCAGGTGAAGTGCTAACATACATCGACGATATGATTGTGTGCAGCCAAACGGTGCAACAAGGACTTGAACGTCTAGAGAGATTCTTTAAGTGCTTGACGGAAAGTGGATTCACCCTCAGACGAGAGAAATGCGAATTTTTATACACCAAAATTGAATTTCTGGGGCACGAGATTAGTCAAGACGGTATAGTACCGGGAAAACATAAAACGAATTGTGTTGCGGATTATCCGAAGCCAGAAAATGTCCGTGAAGTCAGGCAGTTCTTAGGCCTAACCGGGTATTTCAGAAAATTTGTTGCTGGATATGGTGAACTCTCAAGACCATTGACGGCGCTGCTGAAGAAGGAGCAAAGATTCAAGTGGGGCGTTGAAGAAGAGAAGTCGTTCGCAACTCTCAAGAAGGAACTTACTAAGCGCCCTGTGCTTGTGATATACAACGCGATGGCCCAGCATGAAGTGCATACGGATGCCAGTTCTATTGGGATAGCAGGGATTCTAATGCAACGTGAAGATGATGGGACCTTACGACCAGTACAATATTATAGTCGTCATACAACTTCGAGTGAATCTAACTTTTTCAGTTACGAGCTGGAAATTCTAGCGATTGTGGAATCATTGACCCGATTCCGTGTGTATATTATGGGCAAACGAATCAGAGTGGTGACCGATTGTGCTGCTATCAGTACGTGTAAGCTGACCAAGCCATTACCTCCCCGGATAGCTCGTTGGTGGCTCAAATTAAGCGAGTACGACCTCGAGTTGGTACATCGAGCGGGTGTTGGAAATCGACATGCTGACGCACTAAGTCGCCAGCCGAATGAACCTGCTGCTGACGCGGAAATTGTGGGTGAGGATATATTAAGAATCAAACTGAGTGAAGAGGACTGGTTGATGACAATGCAAAAGCAGGACGAAAAAATCAACCATATCATTAAAACCCTGAAGTCAGGAGAAGGGGACGATGAGACAAGACAATTACGACAAGATTATATTGTTCAGAGAAGAGGACTATTTCGAAAAACATCCGATGGAGCCAAATGGGTAGTTCCTAGTGCAGTGAGATGGCGAATCTTGAAAATATGCCATGACGATGTAGGACACTTGTCAGTTGAGCGGACTTTGCAAAGGTGTCAGAAGAACTTCTGGTTCGCTAGAATGAGGAACTTTGTGAAGGGGTATATTTCGTCATGCGTGTCCTGTTGTTATCATCGACGCCCAGGGGGTCGTTTGGAGGGAGAACTTCATCATATGCCTCGTGTCGCTGTTCCCTTCCACACGGTGCACTTGGACCATCAAGGGCCCTATCCAAGGAGCAAACAACGGAATACACATACTCTTGTAGCTGTAGACGCGTTCACAAAATTCGTGATCATCAAAGCTGTGAAGAATACGTCCACCGCTCCGGTCTTAAAATTAATCAACGAGATGACAAGTTACTTTGGATTACCGACAATATTGGTGACAGATCGAGGGACTGCATTTACCGCAAAGGCGTTCGAGGCATATTGTAAGGAGCATCAAGTGAGGCACATAAAGACAGCTGTTCGAACTCCTAGAGCCAATGGGCATGTGGAGCGTCTCCACCAAACGATTAGAACTTCAATTGCGGCTAGTGTAGAAGCTAACAATAAGGATTGGGATAAGTATATCACAACTATACAATGGACTATCAATTCGACGATGAATTCAACAACGAAGAGGTCGCCTCATGAACTAATGTTCGGTTACCGGCCAAGAGACTTATTGGCCAACGAATTGATCTTGGCCCTGCATGATGACGACGCATGCTTGGAGGATACTTTTGGCGTTACGCTGACAGAGCAGAGGAGTGCAGCCGTCGGAAGGATGATAGCCGCAGCAGCAAAATGGAAGCAGCGATTCGATGCCAACCGACGCACACCGACTACTTACCAGGTCGACGATATGGTAGTGGTTCACCATGAACCTGCAGCTTCAGGGGAATCGAAGAAGTTGGAGCCGAGGTTCAAAGGGCCATATATCGTGACGAAGGTGCTTCCGAATGATAGATATGTGGTCGAGGATTTGCCAGAATCACAGAGGACTAAGAAGCCATATGTCGGAGTGTTCGCATCAGATAACATGAAGCGTTGGTGCTGCCTGCCACCAGATATGACGGATTATGATTTGGACGAGGACGTCCAGGAACAGGATGGCCGAGCTGTCAACTCGAATCAAGAAGGAACAGTAGGCCAATGAAAAATAAAAACATCAAGGAAGCCTTGGAATGATTTAATTAGAATTTTAGTTAGTTGCGTTAATGAGTAGGCGATGGAAAGACGTTCATTGGAAAACAAATAAATTATTTTAGAATTGAATTTGCATTTCCTTAAATCTTTTGAATTCTTTACTTGTAGGAATTCTCTTTGGCCTGGCCTAACTGACAAAAGGGTAACGAAATTTTTGCACGATTTTGAAAGGTTGTTGGATTTTGACAAGTGATGTTTTGTTCGAAGGCTATCGCTGTGCAAAACCTAGAAAAGATCACTTCGTTTAGAACGGGTCTCATTACATTGAGTTTATTAGATATCAGCAAAACTTGTCAATTTAAGGTCTACAAAAAAGACCCGACCGGAAATTTTTTTCAGAGCATTTCTTCGTTAATATTCTTTTTTCGTCACCTCAATCAAGTCGATATAGTTTTTAGTTTTGGCGGTATGGTGCAGGTACAAAAATCATAAACGTCGTTTAAGCAAAAAAACGGTTCGACCGAATTTTATGAAAATCTTTTCAGATCATATTTCGGTTAATACGCTTCGAACGACACCTCAACGAAGTCAATATCTTTTTTGGTTCGCGCGATATCGTGCAGGAAAAAATGACCACATACGTACGCACACACACACACACACACACACATACTTCCTCCCAATTTTTTGCTTAAAATGCTCCTGGGACCTGGAAAGATGAAAATACGTTGAAAATTTCGATTTCGATTTCGGACCGATTACAATAACTTCCTATACTGGGAAGTTAACAAGAACAAGTTATGCTTGCAAGAACAAGAACAAAACAGACTGGACAATAACAAGACAAGAACAAGACTAGATTAGTCTTGTCTTGTTCCTGCGTTTGCTCATCACTAATTCCCAGAATACCTCAAAAGATTTAGCTCATCTCTAAGATGGGTGAGGCCACAGGGAATCCGTCGGCTGCAGGCCAATATGTCTTCTTAACACCATGGGCAACCTTTTCTAATGGGTAATATACATCAGATTACTCCCATTACTCAAGAGATATGGGAGATAACATCTTGGCTCGAGAAAGCTGGTCTAACGCTAGCTGAGCACAAAACGGAAATAGTGCTAATCAGCAACCGGAAAGAGTGGAGACCATGGCGATGAAAGTAGGTGACCAGATCACTCGCTTCCAGCTCGCACTTAGGTATTTGGGAGTGATGATTTCCCGAAAACTCAACCACCTGGTGTACTTGCCGGGCACTAGTGTAGGCAGCGGCATTTCACAGAACGTTTAATAGGTGGAAAATAATCTCTGCGATCTGTTAAGTGCCCTCCGAGTATGCTGGACATAACATTTTACGTCCGACGAAGCAAAATGCATGAGAGCAGGAACGACCCCCACTCCAAGGCATGAGGTTATACGACCCGGAATAAGCAAGAGGGTTGCGCAAGGATATGCGAAGGCCTTTGGCACGCAGACACTCCATCGCAGTAAGACAGAGGAGGTGGGGCGAGTTTACTAAGGGCCCACAGAAGACCCCGTTATACCAAAAATCCCCCAACGACAAAGAGGACGCGAAGCATCTCCTCTTTAAGTGTCCTAGGTTTGCGGAGTACAAGACTATGCTAGAAGTAGTCACCGAGATGCAGCTAACACCTGAGAGCATCCTCAACCAGATCATAAGGTCAAAAGATGTGCCAAGAATAGTGGAACAGTTCCGGATCTAGTGATCCCCTTCGAAGGACCCCTTTTTAAAGGTCATGCTGATGACGCCAGGCAGAAATAATGCATTTACGGCTCATTCCTATCTGGGCTTGAACATCCTGCAAAAAGAGCTGGTGAGTATAGTCAGAAAGAATCTGGCACTACCGTCTTAGGTGCCGACCCCAAGTGGTGTCCCCTGTCATAGGCATGGAAAAAACCATTCCAGACGTACGTGATTCGATTCCTCCTGTGCTGTAAAAGAACGATTCTAAATGCACGGCGTCTTAGAGCTGGATAACTGCAAAGAAAGTATTGGGCTGTTTCTGTGACTTATTCTTCCACGCAATCTCAGCAATGAGCCAGTATCCTGTGAGGATCAACATCAATTACTATGCCCACATGATCTCTTTCTAGTCTCGGCGCTCGGTGCTAAAGCCCTTCTGTCTCGTGCCTGTATTATAAAACTATGTCCATGGTGATGAAGACAGACACAACACGGAGTGAATTCTCCACATTATCATAAATGTTGCTCCAAGTTAATGTGATCCAGTATCAACTAAAGGGTGGCCCTGGGCTAAGTAGGGATCTCCGTTATTTTAGGCTTATTCTCATTTTTTGCCAGGTTGTGTCCGAGATCCAGTGTTGCTGGTTTCTTTGGACATAACCGATGCTCGTTTCCGCAGCCGTCAATATAGCGCCCTTTGTCGTACTCCACAATTCTTCAATATTTGTGTCGTCAGAAATGGTTTGCTGTTTAATAATTCTTGTAGGTTTCCAGCAAATTCCGCTTTTTAACGCTCTCCCGCAGAAGGTCTACGTTAAACCGTCTACGGGTTCTAGCATCATGTTGCACGTTTCTGATTGCGGCGATTTTAAGGCGAATAGTTGCTACAACCAAATGGTGGTCGCTTCCAGTATCCGCTCCCCTGAAACTCCTGACATCCTCAAGACGGCGGCTGACGGCCACGTGATCTATCTGATTTCTCGTTCTACCATCGGGCGATACCCAGGTCTCTTTGTGCATCTTCTTGTGACAAAAGTAAGTTCCACCTACCATGAGTTGGTGGGAACTACAAAAGTCAACGAAAAGCTCACCATTGTTATTGGTAACTTGGCTTAGGCCTTGGTTTTCAATTGTGTGTTCAAGGCCGGTGTTGTCGCAGCCGATCTGTGCGTTTAAATCACCCATTAAAACGATGTTGTCTCCCCTTGGAATAGAGCGAAAAACCTCATTCAGTCGCATATAGAACTCGTCCTTGATGTCATCTTCAGCGTCTTCAGTTGGAGCATAGCATTGCACTACCGTAGTACTTCTTAGTCTGGTACGCAGGCGCACGGTAATAATCCTCTCAGAAACTGGTGACCAGCTAATGAGGCTGGACCTGGCTTCTTTGGTGAGTACTACGCCAACGCCACTCCTACGGCTTTCAGTTTCGTTTCTACCAGAATATAAGAAGGACTCACCGTTTGGGCAGATATGTTCCCCGCATCGGGCCATATGGTCTCGCTATGTTCCATGATCTTGATTTTATATCGATTCATCTCGTTGAGGACTTCATCCAGCCGTCCCTCAGCAAGCAGTGTTCTCACATTCCATGATCCGATTCGTGTCCTTGTTCGAAAAGCAAAGGTCGTCGTCGTGTTGTCCATCCGGTTCCGAGGCATTGTTTGCCGATTCGTAGCAATGGTGTTTTTTATGAGAGCGGTTTGCTAACCCTCAGCCCAACCAACTTAAAACTCTGTTTTGTCGCGCAGAGAGCTCGCCATTCGCCCGTCTCCCGTTAGCTCCTTCCGACGAAGTACCCCAGGGGGCACCGCGTGCAGGTGGGATTAGGACTTGCTAACAGGTATGCTAGGTGTTCGTCTGCAGTGACTTTGCTCAGATCTTGACAGAAGTGACAAATCGGGTGCCACCACTTTCCGAGATCTTTGTTAGCCGTTCGCCCCCCTGTGTGTGACATTATGAAAAAGGATATTGAAAAAGCCCCCAAATTCACTTTTTTCATCCAACTGACTGGGACTTGTCTTTCCGTAGTGCGAACTCGGCCTTTCTCTCTATGTACAAGGAAATCATACGGAAATGAATTAGTTTGTTTAGTCCTCAACTAGCTCATGTTCAGCCCATTTAAAAAAGGTAAACCCTTTTAACTACTGCCAAATAACAATTACTTCTACCCTCTCATTTTTTGTACTTTATCTATCCTCGACAAAGTGGTTTTCGATGCCCAGTTCCAACTAAGGAGTTAAAGGAGAGGCTGCATATGTATTACCTGTACTTAGCATATTACAAACCAAGGCTACGTCAACTATTGACGACAATAGAAAAATACATTCTCCAAAAAAAGCAATTATTTAAAAATGGCAACTCAATTAAAAATGTCACCATAACTATAACATATGTAGAAACCATAATAGACCGACCATTGACGTTATAACAAAAATTACTTGTTTTTTTTCCCTTTGGTTAATTTCAATGACACGAAACAATGCAATCATGCAATCTTCTCGCACCTTTTCACCATATAATAATTTTCCCCATACATATGTCGTGCCACTCGAAAACCAGATTAGCCTTAGCTCGCTCAAGTTTCTCCATAAATTCTCCTTTGTGTGTGGTGGGACAAACAGATCAATTACCTAATTGCAATGCATGCTTTACAAATTGATAACGAAAGAAAAAAAAACATAATTATCTCGATTGGAGTAATTTTTCACCTAATTCACTCCAAACATGCAAATTTAAAGTTTTCTCATGTGATATAAAAGGATTTTAATTTTGTTTCGGTGAGTTTTTGTAATTTAACAACGAGTCGTGAAGTAATCCTTTATTACTTGGAAGGACTTTATAAGGTTTTTTTTTTGGATTAGATAAAAATCGTGTTTCGTGTTCACCCTGTAAAAAATGAATTTTATTTCAAAATTTCTAGTTTTATTAGTCTATTTGTATCTGCAGTATTTTTTAAGCAGTTACACGACCGCAAATGTAATAAATTTTAAACTAAAAAAATAATTAAAAATAAAAATTAATAAATTCACAAAAATTTTAATTTAAAGGATTCAAACACATTAAGATTCACAAATCTTGAATGTTTGCTTAATCATGAGTATTTCGCTGAGAAACAGGTCTGCAAGCTGAAACCATATCGGAATCGTACAGTTAGTGCCCTTCTAAAGTTCGTAATAATCAAGGAAATTCCACACTTTTTCGTAAAATAAGAAAAATTAATAAAAATTTAAAAAAAAATTAATAAAAATAATTTCAGGTGAACTTTGAACTATTTGTACGCGAGAACGGCTACAAGCCGTCGTTCCTAAATCTAACCCAAGATGGCTGCCGATTTTTTGAAAATAAAAACGCAAATCCTTTTATGAAAGTTGTCTTCAAGTGGATCGCGAGTAAGACGTATCCTGAGCAGATTCGATGTCCTGTTCAAAAGGTGAAGTAGTTTTCGAGGAGTCCAAGAATATCCTTAAAATAATATCCTTGTTTCTTGCGCAGGATAAGCTGGAATTTTATGACATAATTCCTGATTTAGCAGACATCCCTTCCTTGGTTCCGACTGGTGATTTTCTACTAATGATGAGATTCTATGATTTTGATCCTGATATCACTTATGTAACACTTAAGGTTTACGTTAATATTGGAATTAAAAATCTTTTTGGTTAGAACAATTAAATCGTTTTAACACGAAAAGGACTTTTAATGGTATTTTTAGTGGTAGTGCTCAGAAACCATAAAATCGATTTGTGTACAGGACTCATTCGTCCTTATTGAGCCGACAGTTTAATCCATGGCGGCCGTCTCAAAAGGGCAAATTACCATTGTCTTTAGAATTTTCCGTATATATCTGTCATAATATAAGCAAAAAATACAGAGCCTTAGTTGTTCAACTGACCTCCATGCATTTTAGCTCCTGGATATAACAGGCGGACACCAACACAAAATATTTTTGTAATGGGGCTCCGATTTTACAAAGTCAATATCCTCCGATGGAGCCAGAGATGCAATCGTCTGGATTAGCGGGAGATAGCCTCGTCGGAGTATTTTATGAGCTCTATTTGCAGGATAGAAGAGAAACGAAAGGGGTCTGAGCGGTGCTTGATGTCGATGAACCTTATTTTAATTAAAACATTTTTATTAGCTCGTTTTCTTGTCTGTCTGTTTGTCCGGTACAAATTTTGCAATGGATTTTTTGAATACTTCCAGTTATCTGATCATTCTGAAATTTGCACACAGCTTCAGCTCAGCAGGCAATGCAATATGGTATAATCAATATACCGTTAGATCCATGGCGGCCGTCTCAAGAAGACAACTTTCTGTTTTCTTCACGAAACAAATTTTACAATCGATTTTTCAAATACTTCCGGATCCTATCATGATGAAATTCTGCCGCCTTAGCTCCTATCACAATGCAACATACCGTTAGATCCATGGCGGCTGTCTCAGGGGAGTGGATTAAAATATTCTTTACAACTCCTTCGATATGAGTATCACTTGAAAGGGCATCATAAGTAAAATACAATAGGCTATGTCGTTAGAAGCATGGCGGTCACCTCAAGAGGGCGGGTTTTTTTTATGTGGAAGACCAAGCTTAGGAATCACCCTTTGTACTAACAGTCTGTCATGTCGTTCGGGTCATGGTGCAATGTTTAGTAGCAAGCTTGGTTTGAAAGATAGAAAAGAAAATGATAGGAATAGGGGGGGGGGGGATTTTGGAGGGTGTTGGAGCATGTGGCGATGAGCCTTACGTTTGAACTCTTGGGTGTTGTACGAGTTCGGGAAAACTGATTGTAGGAGATTATTCCAAGGTCCGGAATTTCAGTGGAACAGTTGTTGTGGTAATAGCGATAAAGCATGAAGAGCGCTGCTACATTCCTACGGTGGCTCAGCGAGTCGATGGAGATGCAAAGGCTGTCATCTCCGATGATTCGGATGGCACGGCTTTGCACTTTGTCTAGCCACGCTAAGGCAGTTTTCGCGGCGCTAGCCCAGACAAATGAGTTCTACTCGAGGCGGAGCCGAATGTAGGATTTGTAGCTTGTAGCTCTAGCTGCTGGTGGGAGAAGAAATTTGCATCTCTTAAGAAATCGTAAGCATTGGGATGGTTGTTTAGCGATTTGGAATATGCGATCATTCCATCGCAAGTTCTCAGATAAAGTTATACCCAAGATCGTAAGAGAAGGATCAGCTGTAAGATTTGTTTTGTCCACTGAGACAGAAGGAAGGTCAGTGCAGGTTTTATAAGTAATGCGACAGTACTTCGTTTTGCAGGGGTTGAACTCAACACGATTCTTGCGGCCCCAATCAAGAATGTGTTCGATGTCCCTGTTGATAGAGCTTTACATGAGTTCACGATAGTGCTTGACTAATATTGTCGAAAGCTTAAGAATAACGCAGGTTTCTGTCATCAGCGAAGCTGAGCAATGGGTTGGAAGGGATTGACAGCAGATCATTTATGATTAGGAAAAGAGCGGGTGAAAGAATTGATCCGTGAGGAACTCCGGCTGAGATGGTGTGGGGAGTAGATATGATGACATCCAATGCTACCTTTATTGAACGGTCAGAAAGGAATAATTTTTAGTTAGTTTCCAGATATTCCATTAGTTTTTTTGTTGATTAGGGTCTCCATGACTTTGGAGAGAACAGAAGTAATTGCTATTGGGGGTAGTTTAGGGGATCGCTAGAGTCACCTTTTTTGGGTATAGGCTGAACATGAGCCAGTTTCCAGGAGTCTGGATAGACTCCGGAGAAGTAAGACAGGGCAAAAAGTTTGCGCAGAGGTTTTGCCAAACGTGATGCACATTTATTGAGAACAATTGGGGGCATTTTATCGGGGCCAGTGAATTTATTGACGTCAAGCTCTTTGAGATATAAATCTCGAGTCCTGGGCTACCATTTTCTTTAGAACCCCTTCGACATAGGTATCAAATGAAAGGCTATGATAAGTAGAATACCATAAGCAATATAGTATACTCAATATATCGTTAGGTTCATGGCGGCCATCTCAAGAGGGTGGATTACCATTTTCTTCAAAACCCTCTCGACGCGGGTATCAAATATAGATAGCATACAAAGGATATGGACTTGTCGCTCTATTGAATGTGGGGCTTTCACTCCAAACTCCGGCGCCCACAGGTGCAGCCGCGTTAGAGCTTTCCGCGTACCACACTAGTAAACAATATGGTACTTTAAGAAAAGTTGACGGCACCAGTGCAGATTGTTGCGATGACGGGAGGTCAAGCCATTTTTTACATCTTGCTTAAATTAGTTAAGAAACTTTATCCTCACATCAGCTATCGGAAGTATCATTTTTAAGCCAACTAGATTCAATCGAAGGCGTAAAATAGGAACATGATCTTTCAGCTGCATCGTTTATGCAGACGTTTGACCGTTCTGGTCCACCTTGCTACTCATTACATGCTAAAAGGTTACCTCAATGCGATGGTTTTGGTACGCCATCCTGTGAAGCACTGGTTCCGATTTCCTAAATTCCTTATGGACCCACAAGCTGATCTTATCGAGTTTGATAGATCGTTTTCCTTACTTTAAGGCTGCAGTCCTCCCAAACCGACAGCGACAGCAATTATCAAGCATTGGCAGGTGGGTTTTTTAACACAGATGATCTTAATGAACCTTTGCCACGTTTACGCAGCCTTTAAGATTTTTGTTCACATCAGTCCAGAAGGATTGCTCTTCCATCAGATTTTTTTCGGGGAAGGTGTCCGGGACCATTGCCATGGTGATTCCGGCCAACTTATGTCGGTAATAGAATCCTTGCAGCTTACCCTTTTGTTCTTCTAGAATACCTGCTTCCCTTGAAAATCTTTTGACCGCTGCCATATAGACAGTGCACCAGATGTGTTCTGCATGGGACTTTGACCAAAGAAGGTATGGAAGTTGGAGCTGCCAATTTTCTGGTGGCAGCGGTCTGGGTCTGATTTTTGAGGTCTTTCGGGTTCCTGCTTCTTGAGGCCTTATGCTGTAAACATGCTAAGGGCGACGGCGAAACTATGTTCCTCGGCCCCGGCGAATAGCCCGACGAAATTTCTTGCGAGCACACACTAAGAGCGACGGCGACACAAATTAAAAAACACACACCGGAATAAACATCTTGCACAGCCGAGTATGCTGTACACGCACACAGGAGCACACGAAAATAGCAACACAAACCCATGCCACAGCGCGCTTACAACTTTGACAGGCGACGGCTTCGAAATAGAGCTTGGATTGATTCGGTAGCTGAGCTCGGCGGCGTAGTTATCGCAGTGGTCTGCAGATTGTGTAGCTTCATACAAAAGCGGTGTGTTCTATTCGTTTTTGACAGTCGCTGAGCCAAGCGATTCGTCGGTCGCCCTTAGCATGTTTACAGCATTACGGTCTTGCCTTCGGTTTGTTGGGAAGGAGTTACTGAAAGCGGGGTGACCTCAGAGGAGATGCATATCCAGCTCAGAGGTTATGCATACATATATTATCAGACCCACAAATTCTTTCATTGTCAGTTTTTTTGAGTGTATTTAATTGGTCTATAAAAGTCCCATGAGTATGGCTGGAAAGGGAAGGTCCGTTCTGACAGAGTCTAAATGGCTTAAACAACTGGGTGCTACCAAAATTACTACCGTAAAAACCACCCACTGCCATGCAGCTCTCGACTCGTTAGCATTTACATTTTGGCTCGTTAGGCTTTGAGGAGTGTACTCTGTACCACCTACTGCATTCGTTCTCCTCTTAAAGTTAATAACGTCCCAATTGAAGGTCGCAGTATTCGATTTTGAGTGAGAGGTGAGGTTCGTCATATCCAAGGATGGGCTAGGTCTTCATACTCCGATCATTTGAGATACATTTCTTCTCAGACTAGACCTTATTGAATAAACACTTATAATTTTCAAGTACGTTAAATTTGTTTCGTGGGGTCGAAATGGTTTCAAGTAACACGGATCTTTGGATGATTATTCCTAAGAGGAGAGCTGTCAAATCTCAAAATATTCCTACAAAAACACCATCAAACAAAAATACAATTTCGCATAAAACCCCTCAACTCAATCACGTTAATACTCATCACGATTAATCTGTTAAAATCTACCTTCCATCTTCGCCATGTTTTTCATGCTAAACAATTTTGAGAGAATATCATAAATTCTTGCGGCCAAGTACCTGGCGATAATTATGCGAAACGTTTCCAAGTATAAATTCATGCTTCTCGATGCTAAGAAAAGTGAGAATTCTTGCGTATTCACTCACCTCCCACCTCTTTTGCCCGAAAAATTAATGGCAACCAAAACAGAGCAGACCCAGCAGACTGGGGCCCCTCGGAATATTCGGGCGTCGTTTTAAAACGAAATAAAGCATTCTTTCCACCTTTCCTGGGGAGCGCAGCGCGCACCTTACACCTTTCACCATCGTAAAATTGTGTGTAGGCAGGCAAAATGATGATTTCCAGGCGAGCAGAGAGAGATAGGCCAGCCGAGCCCGTGGATCCTTGCAATAAAGTAACCTTGATCCATTTGAAAGTGTTTAAGGATTTTAAAGTCCTTCCATCAGCGCAGATTTGGCTCAGATTTATGCGAGAATCCTAACGACTCCTGACTGGGCAAAGTAAATTTTTGATATTTTCGCTCGTTATTAAATTATTAGGCGCCATTAAAGCGATGATCAAAAGTTTCTGGAGGGATTCCATTGATTATCTGTTAATGTTTTGATCTCTCTTTTTATAGCCTTTGACGGGCGGATTATAATGTCGTTTATTATTGTGGATGAGAGGAAGAAAGCATTTCTCTGCCTTTCTCCGAAATGATTTAAATTTCAGATGAATTTCACTAAAACACTCTTGGGTTTTCAGGTGAAGTCCTTGCAGGTATGTTCATAATAGCATGTATTGATCGTGGTTGTATTTCCTCTTGTAGCGCAATTCCGCGAAATTTTTTGAATAAAAACCATTATTGAACATTATTTGTGACAAATCATATCGTGCCTGAGAGAGAGGGTTTTGTCAGAGTGATGGAAACAGGGAAAACTCGTGCTTTACCAAAGCCGAACAAGACTTTTGAGTATCCAGGCCGATAAATTCCTTTACATACAGAGGGAAGGGGGACTGTGAGACAAGCATTTCGGATTTAGACAGGCATGGTCCACGACTGACGTTCGCAAGATTGACCCCAGAAAAAATATCACTGCTCCTCTGCTATGAGGGTTGCGGTCGTCGAACGACGTCTCGAGGAGATTGAATTGTGTGAGAATGAGGAGATCTAGGATATATACCCCGGTTATGACTAGGTTGAAAAGTTGATCGAGGCTGAGTTGAAATTACGACCACCGTCGAGTTGAGTTTGGGTTGAAGTAAAGTTGAACTGGTATCGAAACATAACCTCAAATTGGTGTTAGAAATTCTCATTTATAGATACCTAAAAATTCAGAACGAAATATTTTTTTATTCTAGTGCAAGCAAAAACTTTACCTTATGATCCTTTGAATCATCACTTAAACCCAATTACGAAGCGTTTATGACTGGGTTGAATCTGTGTGGAACCTGAGTTGAGCCTTGTCATAAACGGGGTAATAAAAACGTGGCTAGAATGCGCTTGTCTCACGTTTGCTGAGCACGATACACATGTTGAGTTGATCTGCAAATGCAGAAAGCCAGTATCAATAGGCATCAAGCAAGGTAGGGAACAAATCATTCACTCACAGGCTGTCCAGGGAGTGATGATCGACTAGAGGCTGAGTGAAGTCTAAATTTCACTGCGCAGTGCTGTACTACACTGATTTTGAATGTAGTTAGTTCAGGCTTAGTCCCTTATGTAGAGATGAAAACAGTACGGCACATATGTATGTATGCACCTGGAGTTGCTAATGTAATACGAAGGGACGTTGAACCAGTCTGCTAGGGTCGGTGGATCCACATACTTATCCCAAACTAGAAGAGTGGTTATGAGGAATCGTTGCAAAGTGAGTTAAGACCTCGCTTATTTTTGAGTAAACATGGAGGATATAGGGGTGGGCAGTCGTGTAAAAATAGGGTCTCGGTCTGCAGGGTCCCCGGATACTGGGGTATCGATTGCAATGAGACTGAGGGAAAACTCGCGAAGAAGGGTTGGAGTTATATGTATATCCAGGGCCCCGAATCTTTCTGTGACATCACATGGTCCACCTCCAAGCCGCTGATGGAAAACTGGGTTAAGAGACCCGGTTTTAGACAGGTTAAAGATCTAGGCAGACCCTTTGCCTTAAGAGGCCTTTTCACCATAAACAGAGCGGACCTTAGGCTATTGGTGGAGAAGATAGAATGCCGAGAACTTATGAGCCCTGCTCAGTCCGCCCTTCTTAAGCAAAAGCCCTTTCTGTTTTCTTTCGGAGGGTTGGGGGTATTTTTCCTTAAAGGAGTATGGAGACAATAGGCCTTGCCTGACCCAGCCCTCAGATCATTCACTCACAGACCGCTTAAGAAAGAAAAAGCAGCAGACTCCGTGGATACTTTGGTTTAGATACACAAGAATGTCAGCACGACATATTTTTGGTGTAAAGGTGTCGTTTAGTATTTGGTTGGATTCAATAGATATTGTCCAGTGGCAGATTGAGGATTTGAAATTCTAATATTTATTTGTGGGGATTATTAATTAACAATGTGGCAGTGGTTCGTAAACGAAGCTAATTTTAAAGTAGATAATTCCATTTAAATGGGTTTGTCAACAAGTAAAACTTCGACACTGGGCATACGAGAAAACCCGAGATTGAAGCCAACGAAATAGCTCAAAACAGAGTTCCATTGAGACAGGGGCGACGCTTTCAAAGGTGCAAATGGTGCACTTGCACCGGGCGCAATTTCAGAAATTAAGATCTTAAAAAAAATTAAAACTTCGAAAAAAAAAATTGAAAGTCCGGTGCATTCATTGCCTTCTGCATGGTGTGGCCAATCCAATTCCATTTAGGTCGTCTGATTTCGTCATCTATCCTTTCTTAGCTGGCACGATGCCATAGTTCTTCATTTCTAATTCGTCGTATTAGTTGTCCTAATTCGGCGAGAACCACCTGGATCGCCTCATTTATAAAGTTGTTGAAAGCGCCTTCTATGGCCGGTAAGGCTGTTAAGTAGACTGTTCTTTTTTCTATGCAAGATTCTACCGTAGAAACTAGTACATACAGTGCAGTGACCACCTATTATCCTTTGAAATATGAAAGCTTTGAGAACGCCATAGAGACTTCTATTATGAAGATTCGAGTGTATAACATAATAATTTTCGGAGCCCAAGATTGTGCTAGAAATGGTGCAAGGGTAGTGCAGCTAACATCTTGGAGCATTAAGCCCGGGTCACACCTAACGCGGCGCGGCGCGGCGCGATTGCCGTTAAGCGATTTGTACATGAAAAGTGAATCTGTGATTCACACCAGAAGCGGCGCGGCACGGCAAGGATAAATTCCGCCGCACGGCAAAATTCGAGATTACTCAAAACCAAATTTTGCCGTCGCCGCCAGTGGTAAATATCACATTTCATAATTATTTCTTGAATGAAAACAAGGTCTGCAATGGAAAAATTAATAGAATGTGTAAAAAGGTACCCTGTTTTATACGACTTGAGTGATAAATCGTATAAAGACAATGGAGAAAAGCAAAAAGCATGGAAACTTGTTGCAGAGGAGTGTGGGTTGGATGAAGGTAATATGCAAAAATTCTTTTG
Organism: Thereva unica; assembly: GCA_949987705.1. Classification (NCBI taxonomy): domain Eukaryota; kingdom Metazoa; phylum Arthropoda; class Insecta; order Diptera; family Therevidae; genus Thereva; species Thereva unica. The sequence goes on along the minus strand of OX465281.1, from coordinate 23,677,691 downwards.
AAACATCTTTAAAACTAACCTTTTGAACACAGGAGTAGCAAAAACCAAGTGGAAGAATTTAAGAGACACTTACGTCAAGATTTCGAAAAATGGAAAACCAACCACTGGGCAAGGAAATGAGAAAAAGAGAAAGTGGGCGTACATGGAAATGATGAGTTTTTTAAAACGTGATCTTCTTTCCCAAGAGTATTAATTGCACTTATAAGAGTATATTTTTTCTTTTTTTCACATATTAATTTTTGTAGCACTGTCTCAAATGTTACCAGACAAGAGGGCGATTCATGTTATATATCCATAGAGAATACACCACCACGAACTGAGAATACGACGCCACCAAAAATAGGTATAATTCAACCAAAAAATTTTACTCGGAAAAATATGAGTAATGTAGATAAAGTGGTGAACTACTTTGAGAGAAGGCATCAACAAAAAGAGGAAATAGATGCTACAGATTTGCTTTTTCAAAGTTATGCCAAAATTTTGAAAACGTTTAGGAAGACAAGGCAGATAAATAGCGGACATATTTGCTGACTCTGAGTACGAAGAAAATGCTAAAGAGGACCGAGAGCCATTTTCGCAGGTTTCCATTTTTTCAAACGACAGTAACATTTCGTTAACTTCAACGTCATATAGTGCAGTACCAACTGCTTCACAATCCAATGTGCCAGCCGTGAACACAATTCAGCAAACACTACCGCCGAAAGCCCTGAGCATAGTTGGGATAGTAATATTTATAATTTTCTTTAAAAATAAACTTTATTCATATTAAATATAACAAATTTTTAATTTTCCCATGGGAGTTTTCCTTATTGTGAATTAAAATAAGCCACAAAGGTGTCTCGTACTGCAAAAGCAGCATTGCATCCCCTTCTAGTGTTTACCTCAATTGACCTCAAAGATGATGTTGTCTTTTCTTTGTATTCTCGCTCTAACGAACTGTGGGTGTGACGAATGCTGACATTTTCCGCTCTTAAAAAAATGTGCAGACAGCAGGCTGCTTGAACAACTTTTATGGTAAGTTTTGGGTTCTACTTGAATTGGACGGAAGAAAATTCTCCATTTGTTTGTAAGAATTCCAAATGCGTTTTCTACTACTTTACGGGCACGAGAAAGGCGCTTAATAAAAACTAGAAGATGTTCATTGCCTTTTGCTTTGTTTTCGGGAAATGGTCTCATAAGGTAAGTTTTGAGACTGAATGCTTGATCACCAACAATAACATGGGGAACTACAGGTCCATCCTTATACAAAGGGTTGGGTTCAGGTATTTCAAATTTTGATTAGCCAGTCTCTGCCCAATTGGAGATCGCTCAAGTATTCCTCCATCACTGTCTTTTCCATAGCCGCCGATGTCTACCGCAATAAACTCGTAATTTGGGCCAACTATCGCCAGAAGAACTATATTTATATTTATAGCACCAATAATACGATCCTCTGTTTTTGGGACATTGGATTGTAATGTGTTTGCCATCGATACTACCAATACAATTTGGGAAATGCCACGCAGCCTTCACTAGACCTTTCCCACAATTCTTTGTTTGGATATGGCATATAAATAGGTTGTAGTCTTTGCCAGATACTTTTGCAAACATCCGAAACAATTCCAGTCATCGTTGATCGTCCAATTCGAAAACTGAATGCAATGGTTTTATACGAGTCTCCTGTGGCCAAAAATCTAAAAGGTTTATGTATCAGATATTTAAAGTATTCCGGAAAAGAAAATATTATACCTTAGGGTATGGGCAAGTCTTTCCCTGGATGATATACTTTCTCTGAATTTGGTAGTTCGCCTTTGTATATCTTCCTCAACTAGTCCGTGTAGCTCCTCAAAGGAAGCTTTTGTCATTCGAAAATATTGGTAAAACCGGTCGTCATCACTTCTTAATTCTCTAACAAGTCTAGAAAATTCTCCTAGCTGTTTCCTTTTCTTTATTATCGGATGCTCCCTGCATTTTCTTGCTTTCCTCTGCTCGTCTTCAACCATAGCCACTAACAATAAAAGATCGTCTTCTTAACTACTACACATTTTGATTCACTTTCAGAAACACGAGTTACAATATTAGTTTGAATTTTAACATAAAATACCAAATCGCGTTTTCTATTAAAACAACCACCTCATGTTTTGATAATAATTTGAAAATGAAAATTCATAAAATGTCGCGCCGCGCCGCGTCTGATGTGAATCAGACGCCTTTCAGCCCCTTCTTGCGTTACACCGTGTCGCACCGCGCCGCGCCGCACCGCGTTAGGTGTGACCCGGCCTTTAAACAGCATTAGAGGACGAGTTTTATGAAGTTAAAGCGTAAGTAAACTCAGCATAAAAGCAAGTTAGCGAAGCAAATCCTGATTGGACCAAGGCAGGAGCGGCGCTTTCATAGGTGTAATTGGTGTTTTTGCACCGGGCGCAATTTAAGAAAAAAATGAAAAAGATTTCCCGTATCATTTCCATATATTAAAGGAACTCTGAAGAGTGTTTGTGTATTTTTCCATTGATTGCAACAAAAAATAAACAAAAATTATGGGGGCGCAATATGGCATGTTGCACCGGGCGCAAAAATGACAAACGCCGGCTCTGCATCGAGAGGTCTACTTAAAGACTTTTTAAGCTACTTAAAGCCACATTTTCTCCACTAATTTAGGCAATTTAAAAAAAAACACAACGGAAACAACTAATTAACATCACACAGGTCATCACACATTCATGTCGATATCACTATTATCAATAACGATTTAACAAAAAAACTAGTAATTTCATCTACCCTTATGCTCGATGTGTCTTGATAGCACATATGTAATTGTAAAATAATTGCTCAGATGTGATTGCTTGTTTGCCATCAACTAAAATCGCATTAAAAATTGTACAAAATTCGATTTTAATATTGTCGAAATATAAATGAAAAATTATATTTAAGGAGCTGGAATGAGATGTGATTGAAGATATTTACTTAATGATTACAATTAAAAAAATCACTCCATTGTAAATTATTTTAAAATCATACTTAGTCGAGCCTCGTTTGTCTTGTTGGCAGGAATATTGCTAGAATATTTTGTAGTCAAAATGAGATCAAAATTAAATTTTTTCAACTCTTTTCTTGTTGCTTTATTTATATTTTTACAAATTTATTACATAAATGTAAGATTGCAGTAAATTTTAGTGATTTTAATTATATCTCTTAATTAATTCTAACAGAGTGCTGCTAAAAGAGCTACATTCACTAAAGTTGAATGCAGTCCTAATCCGGACTATTTTAGCAACAATCACACCTGCCAAATTAACAACTACGATAATGGAAGCACCTCATTGAATGTGAGAATGTTTGCTTATAAGGAAATTAAAAGTGGATTTGTGAGTATTTATTAAAAAAACTAAATATAAATTTTAAAAATATTTTTAAAATTATTTTCAAAGCTCAACATTCAAACATTGAGAAAGGATAATGGATTTTTAACAACCATTATTAACACAACACAAAACTATTGTGAATTTGTATCTGGAACTGGTTACAATCCGTTTGTTAGGGTAATATCGCAGTGGGTACGGAAAGCCCTAACCCAGAAGATACGTTGCCCCTTTAAGGGTCAATTTGATGCAACGGATTTTATCCTGGATTTAAGTGATGTTCCAGGTCCTGTTTTGCCTGCTGAATACTCAGCGCAAGTAAAATTTTATAAAGTTTCACCATATTTAAATTTAGTTACTCTTAAGCTTAATTTTGCAGTATGAAGTTATAAAAATGTGAAATAAAGTTTCATAATTATAACTTTAAATTGAGTTTTTTTTTTATAAATAATATTTATGGACGAGTCCATCCCCAAAGTTGCCAAAAACTCGTTATATCATCGTGACGTTCTCAATCGTTAAGTAGAGCTACATAATTTTAATGCTGACAATCCGAAGACTTTTGCGAGGAGGATTGCAAAGTTCTCCAAAGAAATTTATTTATTCATAGCTATTCAGGGTCCAACCAGGAAGACTATTCATCACTTCGTATCACGTCGTAGATTTTAATAGTCCATTTTGAACCAACTTCAGAATAAGAAGTAAGAGGCCAGTAAAATCATATATAGCCATATTTTGCTGCTTCGTTACAAGAGCCGTCCATCTTGAAGTGGTCACAGAACTCACAACGGAGGCGTTTCTGAGATCACTAAATCGGTACATTGATCGTCGAGGCTATTGCAAGGATATATATTGAGACAACGGTACCAATTTTGTTGGTGCCAGAAATCAACTCCAGGTTCTCAACCATGTTATTCACTCCGACCAAGCTAAAGAGATACTTGCACCAACAAAGGTATCACCTTCCATTTCATCCCCCCACGAGCCCCAAATTTCGGTGGCTTGTGGGAAGCAGTGGTTAAATCAGCCAAACAGCTGATGCAACATCAGATAAGCTCTGCTGCCCTTACATACGAGGAATTAAAGGCGCTTGCCATAGAAATACTCAACTCTAGACCACTGACTCCGATATCTTCGAACCCAAACGATCCAACTGCACTAACACCAGGTCATTTCCTAATTGGTCAACCTCCAACCAGCATTGTGGATCCTCAAGCAGCTCCCATGAAACCTAGCCTCCTGGACAGGTGGAAACTAATGGATCAGTTGAAAGCCGAGTTTTGGCGAAGATGGTCATCGGAATTTTTGCACGAACTGCAACAGCGACATAAGTGAACGAAAACCTTCCAGAATGTTAAACCTGGAACAATGGTTATACTATAGGAAGAAAATGTTCCCCCATTAAAATGGGCATTGCCTTACGTTGTACTCCAGGCAAAGATAACCAAACACGAGTGGTGGACATTCAAACGGCAACCAATATTATCAGGATACCGGTCCCCAAAATCCAGCAGAGACCACAAATGAAAGCCATGTCGAGGTCATCGGCCTCCTATCAGGAACCACAACGAGTCAACGACCCCCAATTAATTTCTATAAGTAACAAGTGCACCCTTTAGTATTTTATCGTTATAAACAACAATACCTTGAAAAGCGAAAAAAAGAGCGCTCTTATCTATTTTCTTAATTTATTAATACCTCTAACGAAAGAATAAATTATTATTTCTGTAAAATTTCGAGACATTACATTCAATATGCGATATTAAGTTCGACCAGGTAGAATACAATTAGTAATGTAGTATACTCAACATACCGTTAGATCCATGGCGGCCATCACAAGGCCCGGTACGCCTAGCTGCACCCATAAGCTAATAGTAGCCAATAAAATCCATCCATAGACTTGATATTTTTCAAGGGGTATGATTTTTATGAAGATGTAGTGCCTCAAAGAATGGATACATTGGTCTTGAGACGACCGCCATGGAACTAACGATATATTGAGTATACTACATTGCTTATTGTATTATAATTATCATACCCTACATTTGATACCCATGTCGAGGGGGTTGTGAAGAAACTGGTAATCCGCCCTCTTGGCACGGCCGCCATGAATCTAACGGTATATTGAGTATACTATTGTAACGGCGGGTCATTCCTTGATTCCAAATTCACTGTTCACTGTATATTAGGCACTTTAAAAAAATCACTTGAGCAATAGAAAAATTTGGGGAGAAAAATGGGAAGCCTTGAGAAATGGGGATTGTGGGGGAAAAATGAACAAGGCAGTAAGTTTTTGGATTCAGTAGAGTTTTTTTCTGATGATCGAGTCGCCGGAAAGAAAAAAAATAAAATAAGAAAAAAAATTTTTTTTGATTACGCAACGAATATTATTACGTATAGAATTTTTTTTGTCCTTTAGTACGGGAATAAGTTTTAATCCGGCCGTAGTTAATTTATTATCGGTAATACGGACTCTTTTCCCGGGTGCGTAACAAAAGGGGAAAAAATTTAATTGAAAAATTCTCCAGGATTGGCGACTTGAGTTGGGAAGATGCATTAAAGCCGGCCTGTAGTTTCATAGGGCGGATGCAGCTCGCAAGATTTGGAGAACTAAGGAAAATTAAATGCTGATGGTTGCATCCTAGGGGTGAAAACCAGATATTTGAAGACTCGGAGGGACGTATCTTACCGAAGAGGATTGTACCACCAGATCGAAAAGGTGTTTAGGAGGTCAGGCCGTATCGGCAGTTACCAAACTGTAAGTAATAGTAGTATAATTGTTTTTGGTGACGTCGTTGGCGAAAGTGGTGCATGGTTCAAGAGTACGAAGAAATTACCCGGTATGGAAGGAAGTCCGACTGGATACTGGTACGTTAGCCTGTGTTGAGAGACGGTGTAGAGAACAAGACGGTGCTATTGAAGGCGCCTGACACCGTGAACCTAATTCTGCGGACAATTACGGAAGTTTTCAGGGTGCAGATGCCCCTTGTGATTGTTTATTGGGTAATAAAATAAGTTTTTCATTTATTTATTTGTCAGAGGTTACATACTGTTTAAATATTCATATGTTGAATTGATTTGATTAGATGACATTGTTTTTTTGTCTTTCCGATTAGTTAATTACACCATACACTATATGATAGCAAATTATCACAATCCTTTTGATTTTTTTGGCATTTAGTTATTTGTTGGTGTCTTTTTTGTAGGGAGTAGGAAATTAAAAAAACTCCTACTTATAACCAATGGTGATATGATTTATCTTGTTGTTTTGTGTTTTAATGAAAAAAGTATTAGTTTTTCCATTGATTGTTGAATTTTCCCCATGTGTACAAACAATTAGTAATTAACAAACGTAGTCTGTAAGAATTTATTTGTAAAAAAGGCAAGCTGATCAGCGGGTCTTCGTTGTTCGAATTATTGTGGTTGTTTTATAGAAATAAGTTTGTTATCACCTTGTTTCGTTCATGGATGACAATGGTTTTTGTGCATATGATGGAATAATTACTAAATTTTAACATAAAAGTATTTTTTTTTCTTTGTCATATCGTTCATCATTGGTAACAATTTTTTTTCTTGGGAGTGAGATTTCAGCATGATGGGCTAGATTTCGATGATGGGGCAGCAGCGGATGATTATCCTCACCCTGATTTCTAGGTTGCAGGTACTCTAAATTGGTAGATCAGTCTTCTGCGCGTGCCCTGATGGGGACGCTCACAACCAGGTAAGTGGTGGTGCAAGAGGATAGGTGGTATCTCCGAGGTCGCCACACCACGACCCCCCCGACGAGCAGCCTTTCTCGGGAGGCCCCGGATACCGCTTTAATGTGACCCTTTTGGAGAACAACTATTAAATTGTTAGTTTTTGTGTGGAAGTCGGAGGTTGGTCTCTTCGGGCAACCAACCCGAGGCCTCATCACACTATTGCTTATTGTATTTCAGTTTAGCTTCAATAGCGTCATGGCCTACCTAGTGTTTGACAGCAGCGTAAATTTAAAATTTTCATTAAATGGTATGATTCAATTTAATGACAATTTTATATTTACGAAGCTGTCAAATAATAGGTATCTAGGCCATGAAGCTAGTGAAACTTTAAATGAAGTGAAAATTTCTAAAATTACCAAATTTTTTTTTTTTTAGATTTTTCAGTTGTCTTTTTTTTTGGTTAAGGGTGTAAAAAAATAGCCTACGACCTATTCTCAGACCTACCAAATATACATAAAAAATTTCATAAAAATTGGTCAACCCGTTTCGGAGGAGTTTGGTAAAAAACACTGTGATTAGATATTTTTATATATGTAGTAGTCCAGTCAAATAAGGCAAAAAAGGGGTTAACCTTAATTTGGTATGAACCTTTGTTTTGGTATTCTATATGATGTGTCAAAAGTCTCATATAACCTCGTGTCCGCGTCTTGAGATATTAGAGGTCAAAGGTCACAAAAAACAGTTTTTCGAGAATATCTCGTAAATGGGGTTTTATATAAATTTTGGATAAGGAAAGTTTGTTCATTAGATAAATCTGCATAAAAATGTCTTATGCAGAATTTACGTAGAACCAATAGTTTTCGAGATATAGGGCTGAGAACTCTTGGCATCGTGCTGCATTCGTTTCCGCACCACGGTAGGTAGAGTCCAAGGGACGTTTTTTACATGGTGTCCTCCGTAGGCCTAATCGTTGGGTTCCAAGTTATGATAAAATTTTGTTTATTATCCCTCTATATCTTCTATTTCCACTTCTTCCGTACAGGCATCTTCATCTACAATCATCTTGTCGGAGCCAGCCGTGTCTCAGTTCGATGTCCGAGGATACAACCATTGAACCTGAGCTGGACGATGATGACGCGCCGACCACATTTCGTTATTTTCCTCGGAAATGAGTGTTGATGAAGATGACAATAGGAAAGAATTGAAAGTAGAAGAGATAGAGAGATAATCAAGAAAATTATTTCATACCTTGTAACCTATGGACACTGGGGATACCATGTGAAAACGTTGCTTGAATTCTACTTCAAAGGTGGTGAGTAAACGAGTGCAGCGGGATGCCCGAGTTTTCTCAGCCCCATATCTCATAAACTATTGGTTCTACGTAAATTCTGTATAGTACATTTTTATGCAGATTAATCTAATGAACAAACTTTACTTAGCCAAAATTTACGTAAGCCCAATAACTTACGAGATATGCACGAAAAGCTGATTTTTGTGACCTTTGACCTCTAATATCTCAAGACGCAGACACAAGATTATATGAGACTTTTGACACATCATATAGAATGCCAAAACAAAGGTTTATACATATTTTCAGCTTATTACCTTGAATTCCGAGGAGAAACCCTTATTTGACTGAACTATAGATAGAATATAAAGAAAATAAATCTCCGGCAATTTTGCGCTGGCCGCCATTTTGAATTTGGAATGACGCCAATGCTAAATTTCAGCTCAACCTGAAACCAGGAAGCAGCTGCCCACCCCTTAAAATCCGCAAATTCCCAGCTTCTTGGGTCTTAACTTTGCAAACTTTATTGCTCGTACTTGCATTACTTGCAATCCACTAGGCGTCACATTATTGAATCTTAAGTGAAGCCTGTTCGATTGTTCTTAGTTGGTTGTTGGTTCAAAATTGCTTGCGTTTGTTGCTTGCTTTACTTACTCTACTTGCTTGCTTCACTTGCTGTACTTGCTTGCTTTAGTTGCTTTAGTTGCTTTACTTGCTTGCTTTACTTGCTTGCTTTACTTGCTTGCTTTACTTGCTTGCTTTACTTGCTTACTTTACTTGCTTGCTTTAGTTGCTTTACTTGCTTGCTTTACTTGCTTACTTTACTAGCTTGCTTTAGTTGCTTTACAATGGAATACCTTGCTCCGAAACTACTCAATTTCCTGTCCTAAGCCCGTCATTGATCTAGGATTCAGAAACTCTGAAAATACCCATCAAACCAAATTTTACATTCAAGAGTGTTCAACAGTAATAACACTACGTAAAAATTGTTAGTCCATTCCATTTGTAAATTATCAAAATCACAACGACCCAAAAAACAATAATAAATAAATAAATAAAAGCATTTTGCCGGGGAATTTTTATTAAAAAGAATCACAACCATTTCCGATTCTGATTTATAAGCTGTAAAGGAAAATATTAAATGAATACGAATTTCGGCAGTGCTCTTCACATCACAGTCCAGCAGCAGCAGCGCGGCATGCACCGGCGAATTTTATGTGTTTACCTTTCGGAATAAATCGTAATAATAAATTAAATTTTATGGCCGCAGCACGAAAATGGAGGAGGCATCGGCCCCGGGCAGGCCGATTTGATATGATAAATTCGCCCCATATGCTGTCAGTCGTAATCCAGGGCAGAGCCAAGTATTTATTGAATTTCGCCCTTCTCGGCTTCATACCCTACAAACCCCCCCTCGCCCGATTTTGCACGGCATATCAACCGCTTGTCACGAAATTGATCAATCAAAACCGATCAAAATCGATTTAGGAAATTTCCACAAAAAGGCAAATAAAATTCGGAAATTATTGCGTAAAATTTCTGGCTGCACGGACTCCAGTTAGACCGTGACAAACAGTATTTTCTTCCTGCCGTTCACGGTATCGTTTTCACGGACATGGAACCTGGCTATGCAGAGACAACCCTCCACCCCCAAGCCAGAACAGTCGGAATGACCGCGAGGGATTTACAGAAGGGAGAGACTTATACGAGGGCAATGCGTAATGTGCAGGGGGAGACTTCACAACTAGACAGAAGTAGACCATTGACACCCTTGTTTTTCGAAGGGGAATGGACACGAGTTAAATGAGATTAACGCTAGGGTAAAATACTTGGGGGGTGGCTTTCTGAACACGACCAGGGCTGGTGCTGTTACAACAGCGCGAAGGAGGCACTTTCACTTTTGTTACACACACACACTTACATGTTCGTGAACATAATTCAAATTATCCTTTCCGGTTTTGTCGTTAGTCAAATTTTTAATAAGGCGGAAAGGGCTAGGCTCTATGTACAATAAGACATAAAGACAGGAATTAGAGAGGGTGTACAAGCTGCATGCGCCGGGTAAGTGGGCACGAGAGAGAGAGTGGGGCTGGGAATTAGCGGGGCAAACTTTGTTACTGTGAAAGTAATTCATCTCTTTGATGTATTTTACTTCGGGGACATCCTTTGTGTAAACAGGCTATTATGGTGCATATTGTCCAATTAAGTCGTGTCTGGTAGCAAACTTTGGTCGAGGCTGAGAGCATAAATAAACTGGAAATGAGTGTGGTAGATAGCAATTTGATAACTTAATACTCATACAATTTTTGATAATCGTCTATCTTTAGATAGGAGAAGTTTCATTTCCTGTTTCGAACCGTCGTTAACCAGGAAAAGACAACTGATTCTCTTCCCCAATAGAAAAAAATTAACGACGTCTGCTTACCGTTAATAAAGGAGCACTACCCGATTAAAAGCAATTTATTAGTTAATTTTGTTACTAGTACGCACGCGCCTGCAGCTGGCACGCACAGCGATAAAATAGCCATGCCACAAAAGAACGCACTCTCCCGCCACAGACATGCACTGCACACTTCCGCCGCAGACACGGAAATCCGAAAATTCAGACTTAAAAATTTATAAATGCGACCAGGGCCGGCGTTTGGGTTTTTTGCGCCCGGTGCAGTATGCCATATTGCGCCCCCATCATTTCTGTTCATTTTTTAATCGCACTAAAGGACAATGGAAAAAGACACAAACACCTTTAAAAGTTCCATTAATTTATGAAAATGAAGGCACGGGAAACCTTTTTCACTTTTTTTCTGAAATTGCGCCCGGTGCAAATACACCAATTACACATATGAAAGCGCCACCCTGCCTTTGTCCAATCAGGATTTACTTGCTTTTGTGCTGAGTTTGTTTACGCTTCAACTTCACAAAACTCTTCTGCTAATGCTCTTTAATACTCCAGGATTTTTTTCGGTGTTAGCTGCACTTAACTATTTCCAGCACAATCCTGGGTTCCGAAAATCTATTGTACTATACACTCGAATTTACATAATAGAGGTCTCTATGTCGTTTTCCAAGCCTTCCACTATCAAAAACTTTAGAACAGAGGCTGAAGGTGTTTGTCGCCGAACTAGGGATCTACATATAATAGTACGACTAATACAAAATACAAATCGAGAACTATGGCACCGTGCCAGCCAAGAAAAGATAGACGACGAAATCTAGCGAGCTAAATGGAATTGGATTGGCCACACATTGCAGAAGACAACGGAAAAGGACACAGAAGGACACGAGCACACTTTTTCAATGTTTTTCCAGTTTTTAAAATTTTTTTAAATCTTAATTTCTGAAATTGCGCCCGGTGCAAGTGCACCACTTGCACCTATGGAAGCGCCGCCCCTGAATGCGACCGCTTCGGTATAAATTATTCCAAACGCAAGGGTTGTTTTACCAATCAGTCCCCCAGCTAAGAGCTAACCACGTCCAATGCTGCTTGACCTAGTCAATCGACCGAGAACTGCTCTACTGAGCATGCTATTGGTACCCTTTGTGGTCACCAGGATAATTGCCAATTTTCTTCGTCCTATACTATTTTTTAAATCCATACAGGCGATTTCGTGCATACCTGTGGCTATTTGTCCCTTTGACACTGGTCGTGCATGCCAGCTGCATGCTACCTGCGGGCGAGTCTTATGCAGACGAGTTTCATTTTTACTCGGGTAAGCCAGTATTTGGTTATCATTTTGGACTGAACATGCAGGGATTTTTTTTCTTAATTTTTGTCCCCTTTTTTAAAATCTAGCCAACTGTTTAGTTCTTCATAAGTGTTTGTGTTGACCTGCCGAATTGACCAGAATCGGGATACCAAAGAAATAGCATGGATACACGAACTAACTATTTACGAAATAATGCAACTGCATCCGGGCAGCCGATGCGCCAACGCTGGGAACCAGGGATGCTGGTGTGACTAATATGGTTCTTCGGCCAGTATCCCACTTCACAATGGAAATTCGATTCGAGACTTGGAATTGATGAGCAGGACATCACGACTGTCAAAAGGAAATCTTAGCAATGGAATTATTGAAATGCAAAATATCAGTTGCTGCGCTAACGGAACTACGACGCGACGTACCGGATCCGGAACATTGTCGATCGCCCTGCCTACAATCGATGAAACGATGACGCTTTTCTATTTCGGTGATAAGCAACGAGAGGCCGGCGTCATTCTTATGGTCGATTGACGGTCTGCCAGCAGCGCTATCTTGTTTCAACCGTTGTTCGATCGTTTGGCGACTATAACCATCGTTGAAGCGATCAAGACTCAAATCGTATCCGTTTATGCGCCAACCGAGGCTAGCCCACAAACGAACAAGGACGAATTTTACGATCAGCTTTAGCCGACGCTGGATACGATACTCGCGGCGAACTATGATGCATACTCAGGTGAGGATTGAACCAGCTGGGAAGGATCGATGGGCAAATTCGGACATGGCGAAATTGACGACAACGGTTTACGCCTCCTTTCATTCGCAGTGTGAAACAATTTAATCGTTGGCAACAGCATCTTCCGCCATCCACTCAAACACCAACTCATCTGGCGAAATTCATCCTTCAACAAATCGGCGATGCTTGACTACGTTTTGATCAACGCAAGATTCCGATCGATGTTCAAAGATATACGTGTAACAGGTGGACCCGATTGCTGATCAGACCATTATCTTGTTCGAACGAAATTACAGATATGATTACAAAGAATGAAAAAAAATCGGCCTTTGCAACAGTCAAGATGAATTGGATGTGCCTACCGAACCCGGCTATCGGGCGAGAGTTTCAAATGGCATTGTCGCGACTCGCGGAATATCGGACGATATCGATGAAGAAAGACAATTATCGGAGTCTATTATGGGGTGGACAATGGAGTTGTGTCCACCTATCCGTAAACGGGCGTAGCCATGAATCTCGGAAAGCTGTCTGGACCTGGTCAATCAGGGGGAACGAATAAAACACGTCGATTTCGAGCAATACCGAAGGTTGAACAAAAAAGTTCGACAGAAAATGAAATGGGTACTAGAAACGTACTGGAATAAATGACATGAAATGATCAAAGCCGGAGGTGATGTCTTATCACAGCAACTCCACGTCCACATAACACACCTATGGCTCGCGGATCATGTCCCGTCGGTGTGGGAGAAAGCGATCGTTGCCCCAATTTTGAAGAAAGGCGGCAGTTGTGAATACAAGAATTATCGCGGTATCAGCCTCCTATCGATCGTCGGCAGAATATTTACGAAAATCATACAATCGAGGCTACAGAAACATCGACAGCAAACGATCTGGAAAGAAGAAGCGGAATTCAGACCACATTGAGGATGCATTGATCAAATATTCACTCTCCATCAGCTAATTAAAGAAAGAACTTCCATCTTTTTCCACGATTTCAAATCCGCTTTCGATTACACCGATTGAAACAGCTTGTGGAGAGCCTTGGGAAACGAACACGTGCCATTGAAAATCATCCAACTTCTCCAAGCGTCTGTGATGAAGGCTTCGGTTGGGGGCCCAGAAGTGGCCAACTTCCGACTCTCACACAAAAATTATAAATTTCATCGGGGCGACAAAATAATTCCCCCCAAATGCAGCATCCTGAGTTTCCCGTGAAAAAAGCTGCTCGTCGGCGGGTCGTGGTGGGGAGACACTGCCACTGTTGCACCTATTCCATTATAATGAACTGGTAATAATCCTAAAAAAACCTGAACTCAACGCTGAAACCAATGGTGAATCAAAATACTGTCAATATGTAAAATCAAAAGAAAAAAAATTTGTTAGGTACAAAGAATGGTTTAATTAACAACAACATATATACAAACACTCAGGGAAACGCAAAAAATGACAACGTACTTTTACTTGATAACGTAACATTACTTCGAATCGAAAACGAAAAACTCTGGGAAGGCAGGCTGATCAGCTTACCTTTTTACAACATAATTTACAGGCCACTAGAATACGTCACCGCGGGTTTGTACATATGAGGACTCGCACAAACTATGGTGCTATGACCTTTTTTTAACATTTATTCATATTTATACAAACACCAATACCCAACATCAATTGTTGTGGAGATTCCTCAACCGTGAGCAAAAATAATAACTACAATCTTGTGTGTTATCTGGTGGCTCGTAACCAAAAATAAACTCAAGGGAATCAAACCAGGACTAGCCCCCATGCTTTTCAACCTGGCCCTAGAATGGGTGATAAGAAAAACATCAGTACGGAGAAATGCGTCCATAGCAACGCAGTCTGTACAATTACTTGGATATGCGGATGACGTGAACATCGTGGGAAGGTCCTTCTTGGCAGCGAAAGAAGTCTATGTCGAATTAAAAGAGGCGGCCAAGGACATAGGGCTGAACATCAATGAAGAAAAAACGAAGGTGATGCAACAATCCAGAGCTGGAAGATTTAGAATGGGAAGAAATATAACTATCGACGAACATAATCTAGAAGTAGTCGATAAAACAGTCTACCTTGGGTCTACAATTACAAAAAGAAACGATGAAAAGGAAGAAGTAACTAGACGAATACTACTGGCTAATAGAGCTTTTTATGCCCAAAAACAAATATTGCACTCAAGATTTGTGCACAGAAAAACGAAACTCTCACTCTACAAAACAGTAATACGATCAGTACTGTGCTATGGCAGCGAGACTTGGACTATGACCCAGGAGATAGAGGAACAAGTCAACAGGTTTGAGAGGAAGGTGCTCAGATGCATAATAGGCCCAACGAGAGAGGATGGGATATGGCGAAGGAGATACAACAACGAGTTGTATGAAATTTTTGACGACCCAGAACTCTCAACGTTTATAAAAATCAACAGACTAAGACTAGCCGGCCACGTAGTCAGGATGAATGATAACCGTATCCCAAAACGGCTTATGGTGGCCGAAATTCCAGGAAACAGACCAATAGGTAGACCCAGGAGAAGATGGATAGACTCTGTGACGGCTGACGCAGAGACAATGCTGAACATTCGGAACTGGAGAACTGCTGCAAGGAACCGTCAGACTTGGAGAAATGCCCTAGAGCTCCTCTAGGCTCGATTTGGGCTGTAGCGCCATTGGATGGAAGGAATCAAACCAGGAAGGGAAAAACATCAAAATTCACAACATCTTAATTCTACATGAATAACTCCTTGTAATATAATTAAAAAGAACTAAAAATTAATATAATTAAAAAGAAAAAAATCCGGATCCCCATTTAAGACACCATACAAAAAAAACCCAGGTAACCCAGCCTCACTCCAAGATCGTCTCGCAGGTCACCAGAACAAAATAATATGTTTCCAAAGGCCCTCTTCAGTTGGGCATACACTTCGGAAGTCTATCTCTCGAAGGCTCCGTCTCTCACCAACAAACTTAACAAATTACTTACAGTTTTTTTCCCCTTACAGTTCTGGGGCTGGGGCCTGACCCCCTCTTGGCCTAGTCCGCACAACAGCACATTTATTCTTTCATTATTCTTTCTTCATCTAGTCCGTTCTCTATTTTCCGGGGTTGCTCCTGATTACATCTAAATTTTCAAAATTCGCCTTCGAGCAGCCTCTCCTGTCCTCCTGGTGGTGAATTTATTCCGGGAAGGTCCCGGCGATTTTTCAAAAAAAATCCAGTTTTTTGTGTTTTTATATTTTCAGAAATATTACTTGGCAATCCCCGGCTTTATACCGCCCGGTGGATATGCTTGTCCAAACCGACAAAACTTTACAAAACTTTTTCCGGACGGATACTTTTCGTTTGAAGAATTCAAAAATTTTCCTTCCGACAAAAAAAATTTCGTTTATTTTTTCTCAAAAAAAAAAAAATGTTTTTTTATTGCTGCCTGCTTCACAGGCCTCTTACTCCAAACTAAACTGATTCCCAATCAAAAAACGGCCTCCCCTTTTTCATTCCCCAATCGCTCCATTTTTCATAGGCTTCCCTTTTTTCCAAAAAAAATTTCCTATAAAACGCAGTACTTTTTTAATTTTACTATAAAAATTACAATTAGGAAGTGTAGCGCCGTCCTTTGTTGCACTGGCACTACATGGGATTGGTCGTACTAGCCAATGGCGTAGGTCACCAACCCCTGTTATGGTTTTAGGTAATTCGCAAAACAAATTAGACCACCTTTACTTTCTCACTTATATTTTTACTATTTATTTATTTAATCTTCACTTATTTTTTATTTAATAAAAATCTTAGCTTTTACATAACATTTAATTTGAAAAAATACATAACAAATATTGTTATCAACAACCTTTTTTTCTAGCTGCTGGTCTTTGCAGCCTTGGTGTTGGGTCCCCATTTCTTCGGTCCTTCCTAAAACAGCAGACTTCCGGTTCTTCATATTTTATTACCCCACCAATTTCAATATTTTGGTTTGGGGGTTGACCGGAAGATTTTCCGGTCGATCCAAATTATACGTAGAGCTTTCCCCTGTTATGGAAAAAAGCTCATGCTACACGCGTATAGTTGTTTTCAAACCTCGTGACATCCCGCGCATGTTCCCCAGCTAAGCTCTTAAAAATGTTTAAAAGCTCAGACAAAAGCTTCATTTAACTCCTCCTATCAAATCACTTGCTGCCATATAATCAGTCGCGACTGCGTATTGCCAAAGGGAGGTGTATCTTTCTGGGACTTCAATGATAATTTAAAAAAATTACAAATTATGACTGAAAAACATCCGTTTTTATATGTATATTTTTTTTATTTTAAGGTTTTTGTATTTTACACATATGCTACAGAAATAATTTGTAGCAATTTCTACTAAAAAATACGAAATTGGTATTTTTATCACTTTGATTACTTGATTGTTGACATGTTCCGCCAGTCGCATACGCGCTTCTGCTTGGGGAGGTTGTGTTGTTTGCGGCTGCGGAGCACTCTCAATTTATGAATGAAAATGCTCATATATTTAAAAGAAATTTTTCCAGCATTTCTTTTAATTTATTTTAAATTTAGGGATGAGAAATATTTAGCATAATTATAGTAAAATTATGCTTATTACGATGGATAAACTGACTTGGTTGAGCAGGAGTTTTACATGTATTTAAAAGCTCTGCTCAACACATATAAAGATTAATTAACTTTATTCATTCGGCATGCGCGCATCCCTTCCCAAATTATTTTGTTGAGTTTTTTCTGCGTTTGTTGCCGTTTTAACTAAAAAGCGGGGAAATGATAGAACAATATTTATAAAATTTGGCAATGAGGTGCGCAGAACTGTTCAAATTTTTTGTGTCACGGAGTTTGAAAAAATCTATAAATGTAACAGTTCTCATGAAAAGAGGGGAAGCGTCGATCACCTATGCGATCGAGAAATTGGGGGGAATAGAAAATATGCACGAAGCATTCATGGCACGTTGGAGGAATTCGCCGGGTCATCATTTATTGATCACGGCCAAAGGTTGCACTTTGGAATGTTTGTGCATTGCTCGTGTGATAGATTTTTGGCGGAAACTCGTATTGAGTTTCCAGACCGTCTTTTCTGTGGAACTGCTGGCGAACTTGGAGAATTGTGCGCATTCTAGGAATGGCACTTGCAGTTGTATGATGTATAATGATGATGCAGCACAGAAAAGGGAAACGAAAGGTAATGAGGGAAAGAAATAGGCCAGCTCATTACAGAAGTGCCTATCGGGTATATTTATAAGCCCGCCGTTACACGTCTTACGATGGCCCAACCAGCAGCGTTCGTATTCAAAGCGACTTATTCGAGGAATTGCCGATTCAAACAGATGTCCGACAAGTAGACGTCGCTTTGCCACTTCTCTTTAATCTTGTAATCGACGCAATTATACGTGAAGTATTCGATGGACGACGCGGAGTTCGATACGACGACCACAACTTCAAAACCGACTTGGTGTTCGCCTACGATAGACTACAGAGATGCCTAAGCAACGGAAATCTTATACCACATATCCCCCGCATCGCCTGGTCATAGGGGAACAGTTTCCGATGTTCAAATATTTAGGATCATTGGTTGGAGAAATGAAAGTGGTATTGACGGCCGACGTTCTCAGCCGCATCGGCCAAGCAAGAGCAACATTCGCCTCGCTGAAGTGGTGCATGTGGAAACGAACAAATATTACCATCAAAACGAAAGTACGCCTTTACCGATCGTTGATCCTTCCGATTCTTCTTTATGGTTCGGACATGTGGACACTGCTCAAGCCGGACGTCAAGAAGCTCAAGGTCTTCAAAATGCGATGCTTGAGGCAGATTCCCGGTGTCTCCCTCCGCGATCATCTTCGAAAGGAGTTAGTTAAATAAAGAGGCGATCAACAGACACTGATCTAAGAAGAAATTGTTTGGCGAACGGATGATATCCGATTACCACGTATACTGAGAAGGTCCGGCAGAATAATTCAGCGATCAACCCCGAAGAAAACCTGGCTAAAGAATATCGCGGGCGACTCAAAGAATCAATGATTATCAGTTATCGAGGGTCTAGACATCCCAGAAAGTGAATACTTTTCCGTTTAGAAATAAAACACAAGTGAGCAGAGAAATTAATTGCAGCACTTGAAACGTCCTGCATACCCTGATAAGGATACACCTCCGAAAAGGAGTAAATACAGATTATCTAACTACAGACAGATCAACTAAATTAAAAACTAGTAAAACCCAGCATCAATTAATCAGAGCCCCCCGCCAAGAAGGCAACCATGAAAAATCTTAACCTTAAACAAATGTCCCTAAATGAATAGTCGCCAGAAGTCCTCATTGAATTTAATAAGCAAATCTCACGCTCTACAGGCACTACATGGTTCTGTAATTAAGTTATATGCATTTGACTAAAATAACCAGCCGGGAGGAGTCGCATCCTTTACGGATGCGGCTTGAGTCTAGCTGGAGATTACTTGTCTGCGTGTGTGAAAAGCTATAGTTCAACAGAAGCGACTATCAGCAGGACTAAAATGTCCTTACATGCTCTCTCCCATTTGGATACGAATTTCACAAATTTCCCTCATATTCACTTCTATCTGTTCAGCAAGGACTTATGAGGAATATATGTATGGACATATGTATGTATGTGCATACGAGCTTGTGTGTCTGTGAATGGGAAAATTTTAATTAAATTTAATCCAAATTTGATATTCGTGTTAAATTGATATTTTTGTGATTGGTATGTTTTGTAAATGCATGACATTTCAGTCATGCTCTATGTTTGCCCAAATGTCGCATAAATTGTTTGAACTCGAGATTGGAATAGGCCGGAATTGGAAATAGTTTTGTATTGTTGATAAAATGCTTTACGTGATTTCATTGAAGAAGAGCCTTGATAAAAAGTTCAATTCAATTCAGACAATCAGAAATGGTCGATCTTAAATAAACGGTCTGCGGCATGAAACCTTGTTCTGCATTATAAATATTTACATATATGACATGAGTAGTACAGCTATACCGGTTCTGGCCTAGTGACGTCATCGGTTGTGGTCACGGATGTGGTTGTGGCTTGGGGTGTTGACGAGCGCCACCTGTGTGAAATTAGATGAACATCGTCCGCTTGTGTCTTTACTGAGCTTTCCCTTTGGCCTTAGTGGAGGAGTTTTGAAATTGGTATAAAAAAATGACAGGATCAATTTAGTCGGCCTAATTTCAATTAGTTTTTCTAAGTTACAAATCTGAATTAGTGCCTGGGCAAAATTCTTTCAAGGTTTGCTCATCATGTAGCTAATGCGCTGGTACCAGTAAGGTATGTCACCCCTTGTTAGAAGCCATTAAGAACCAAATCAGCTAATCCTGGCATTATTCGTTTCCTTGAAAATGGTACCATAATCGATTTGATAGGATTGACGTTTTACCCTGTTTCGGGCACCGAGTAGCTTAATTCGCGCCTTCACGACAAAGCACCACAGACGAGGAAAAATAACGATAGCGCTTTGCAGAACTCATTAATCTGCAGTCTCTGGAACTGCCCTCCGTATAGGAAGGTGAAAAATGATCCATAAAGGGGTTTCCTCTCGAACACGACTAAGAATGGTTTTTGTTGGATTCATATGTGAGAACTGGTTAGATGATCTTCTACATAAGCAGTCTGGATGGCATGGTTAAATTGGCATTTTAAGAGCCTTGACGGAGCATATAAGCCGTTGTTGATTTTTCGTCCTATGTTTTTGCCGCTTTCTATTACTAACTCAAAGTTGAATAAGTTTGATGGCAAATTTGAGTCTGAGAAACTGTTGATGACGATAATGTATTATATGTATGATCACAAGATCTTCCGCAGAGAACCATCTAGATCATTATAGAAGTTTACCTGCTCCATTTGTTGGTTTCGATGTAAGTTTCGCTTGTATCCGATATCTAGAAAGTTAAAGTAGATAAAATTGGCATGTTCCAAGTGTAAGCTCACGGACTATGGGTCATTTCAAAGGATACCGAACCGGAGTACCACTACCATGATGATCCCGGCAACTGTGGGCTCCTGGCTTCCTGCCCGCAGTCCTGTCTTCGGTCTGATGGCAAGGAATTCACGAAAGCTGGGCCGGTGCGTCCCCGGGGTTCATCCATTCCACGCTCGCTCCCCATGGTTTGACCCAGAAACTTTGAGCAGAGAGGCGGCTGCCTGGGTATTTGCGGCCCGCCTATTCATCTTCTGCGATCCTTGCTCCACCTAGATGACTTGACTTACTTCTGTATACGTGAATTGAGAGTTTCCTTCCCAGCCATTCAATTAAGATAGCATTGCGTGGCGTCAAATCTCAATCTCACCCCATCCCTGCGGGGGTCCCCCAGGAGTCAATTTTATCACCGGTCCTATTTTTTATATTTATAATTAAACTTCTTTCAATCCCCTTGAACCCACATCTCAGCTTCGCTGACGCCAGTACCCTGCGTTACTCTTATGGCTTCGACAAAAGACACATGCCAGATCTTCATGACCGTGAACTCATTCTAGAGTGGAAAGCAAGAATCTGGTCGAATTCAACCGAATCAAATCCAAGCACTGACTTATTTAAAAAAAAAAAAGGTTTCACATTCTCATCCTGGGGTAAAGTTGCACTGTGTTCCCTCATAACCCTTAACCTATTCCACCCGTACTAAGATTACTGCTAGACATAGCACCATGATGTCACAAACGATATGACGGACTGGTGGTACAAAGGGTGACTCTGAGCTTACCACTGCCACATAAAAAAAACCTACCCTGGTACCAGCGTATATTTTTTATTAGAGGAGGGCACTTTAAGCTGCTGGACTCTGGCTCTGAAGGCCCAGGCTCTTGCACTAATAACTCCAGAGCTATCTCTGAAAGCCGCAGATCTCTTAACAAGATGGCTCAGCAGTTCACAGCCCTCCCCATATGGGTGCCTGGTTACCGAAATATAAAGAAACTCTGTAAAGCTAACGAACTGGTTAGGAAAGGCACGGCCGCCACTCTCCTTCCTGGAAAAGAAAAGGTTGGTATGCCTTGGGCCACCTTTAAACTCCGATGCAAACACCACACAATGCAACTAGCAGAAAAGCATGGGAGGGATCTTAACAAATGCACCTTGGCCAAAATGACTTGGCCCTCCTACGATCTTAAGCGGACCACCTCACTACTGAGCCTCGGTAGACGAGATCTCTCAGTTATAGTGGGAGTGCTGACCGGACACTCTGTGATAGGGACGCATACGGCCAGCATATGGGCTAAGGTCTCGAAACCTACGATTACTGCAAAAGCTGTAAAAATATATACGAGGAGTATAGTGCAAAACACCTTCTCTGTCACTGCCCAGCCGTAAGCAAAAGGAAACTTACCACCTTTGGTGAACTCTTCCTAAGCGCGCTGGCGGAATTCCCGAAGTTTGGGATCCCGCAACTAAGAAGACTCATTTCGTCCTCGAGGTGGTTTAGCGAAAAAACGACACTAACATTTGGTTTAAAGTGGGATCATTATGCATCACAAAGGGCCGATTCCTTTGGCCTAAGTGTTTGGGAAGTGTACCAGCAGCTCAGCCATATCTAACCTAACATAACCAGCGTAAATATCGCTTCTTAAAATAGAGAACCCAAAACTCAAAACTAGAGGTCCAATATTTTGACGTGTATTTAAATACTCGTGGTGTACACGTGTAAAATACGTGTAATGACACGTGTACTTCATACACGTGTAAGTTTTATACACGTGTATATCTCTTACACGTGTATTAATAAAATCTAGGTTCAAATCATTGATAAACGACGCAAATTTTTTACCGAATGTGAATATGTAGTATTTTTGATGTTAATTTACAGAAGTTTCATGAAATACAGAAGAAGTTGAGACTATCGAAAGTAGAATCGAAACTTTCTCAAAAGAGTTCCCAGTCGCAATCATCTTTAGGTCAGCCTTCTCAACCGCACTCTTCGCAATCCGAATCATAAACAAAGAGAAAACGACGATCAGGGTGTCCTCTACATTGGATAACACCTGTAGGCAAGAGCGAAAAAGTGCAATTCATTAGGCTTTAGCTCATTAGATTGTTCCAACGGCCGTTATCATTTTGCACTAGCGAAAGATTTAGGTTTATAGAACTCATAGAACCAAAATATACTCGAAGTGGTGAAGATTGCCTTAAAAAAGGCTTGAAGTCAAGAAAAAATGCATCCGAGAAGATTCTTCCGAAGCAATTGCGTGTACCACTGATTGTTGGTCATCTAGGGCTTAAGGTTCATTTTTAACTTTAACATGCCATTCTTTGAATGAAAATTGGGTTCTTCAAAGTATTACACTGGAAACATGTGGATTGGATGACCGTCATTTAGTAGTTAACCCAGCAAATCAAAGCGTCAAAGCATCTGCAAAGATTACAACATATAAGACAAAGAAAAGGCTGCAAATATTCTAAACGCTACTAAGATAATTCTCAATAAAGACCATCAAGATACAGCTTGTGCCGCACATACATTACAACTAGCGGTTAATAAGGTTCTTGAACAAGCAGAAATTTAAGCTATGATTAATAAATCTAGTAAACTAGTCGCACACTTTAAGCATTCAAATATGGCAAACGATGTTCTTAAAAAACAAGAACAGCTGAGTTTACCCGTGAGATCTATGCGCCAAAGTTGTCGAATCGGATAGAATTTAACGTATGCCATGTTATAACGCAATCGAAGCCTTAGTAGTATTAGCTCATGGGCGTGTCACAACAAATGTAGTAGCTGTTAAGTTTGAAGTCGCTCTTCATGCGAATGGTCAGCTATAGAGAACCTTGTCGTACCTCTGCAAGTGATTACAAACATTTTTTGTACGAATCGTAATTCGCCCACTTCTTCATCCATTGATACACAAAATTCTTCAAAAATATTTATGACCAGATCCTACAGACCTAACTATGGCTAGAAACCTCAAAGACACTAACCAAGATGATGTGAAACGCTTTTTTGGCTTAACACAGACATGGACACAGGTCGGCGGCAGGCCAGAACCTGAAGGTTTCCCGTAAAGTTGAGCCGCACTTACACGAGGCAGTACATTTGTCCCTTACACGACGGTAAATTGTCCCTGTTTAAAAACAATGTCCTACAGCAATATATGCGTGTATCGGGATAAATGAAGCGAGGTTGCCTCAAGACCTCATCCCTCAGTTAGACGGGATAATGTGACCGTGCCGTGCTTGCCGACCTGGTCTGTAAGTGCACGGTCTGCCGGCGGCCTGTTAGTGATTGAGACCTATAGAACAAGACGAAAAGTGTTTAATTTAGGAATTGTCTCTTATTTTCCGTTAAAAATTGTTCCAAAATGTTTACACGTGTATCAAACAATTACACGTGTTTGATACACGTGTAAAATAAATACACGTGTTTTTACACGTGTAGGATAAAAACACGTGTATAACGTGTACACGAACCCGTTGCAGCTCTACTCAAAACAAAACGTAAAAAAATTTAGCGGGTATTTGGGGCCAAGGTAATCAAAGATGTCTTCTGGGCTACAGTACGATTGACATATTTTCTTAGGAGACCCTATCACGCCACGGTGATATTATACACCTTATGAAGCAAACAGCTCAACTTCTCAACTTCTGAAAACTAAGCACCTACAGGCTAATGTTATATGAATATAATTCTCTATCTGTTGCCATTCCATCTGCAAGGACCCGAGGCTACAAGAAACGAGATGCTGGGTAGAGATGACGTATGTACAAAACAATTTTTTTTATGTGAGGGACTAGAGGGCTAAGGAAAGGCCCTTTATACTGTAAACAATCTAATTTTTTCATATAGTGTGCTATGTCGAACAGCAGCTTCAGTCGGAAGATAGAGGGAAAAGAGAGAAGCTGAAGAAGGAAGGAACTGCATCCGCGTTATTATTAATTCTACCTACTCTAACCATTACTATCGCGACTCTGACATCGTGGCATCGAGAACGACTCGCTGGAGTGTAATGCCTCCTGAAACGAGTTGAATGTCATCAACCAACCGATGACAGGCGCTTGGTGGAGCAGGGAAGGACTCGGGAAAGCTATGACAGGAGAAGTCAGAAGTGTAAAAAGGGAAGAAGAAAGAAGGAAAGGTATGTATGTGGGAAAGTGGGAAAGGCGAAGGACCGTGACGCTGCCGGGACTCGAACCCGGGACCTCTGGGATGGTGGTCAGGCGCCTTACCTCTAGACTACCGAGGCCCAATGGAAATGTTAGAAAGGCCTTTTAATTACATGACATCGAAAATTAATTTCAACTTAGATTTCAATGTCCAGATCTTCACCAGAAAGAGATGGGAACTCTTCCGTGCGTTTGGAAACGTTTTCTTGCAGAACTTGGGAGAGATTTCGGAGCTCAAAGTGAGTAATATAAATGTGAGTGAAGTTTTTCCATTGTGAAAGTCTCTTAGGTATCACCCATTATACTACCAATCCGTTATGACGTTTACTTCATGGCTATGATTGGATGCCTGAGGAGCAGACCGTGAACCTCGCGTCGAGCTCTTGTATGTTGTATGAGTCCATTTTTTTAAGAAGCTGGAGACAGCCTCGTCGGAGTGTTATGCCTGCTTTTTACGAGTATGGGGGAGGTTATAGGCTATTCAGGCAGAGCACCATTCAAATCACATGTTTTTTTTCTTTCTTAGAAATATGTACGTTTGGCGACAACAATGTATAGCCCGAACTAAACGAAATGAGGTTTCTCAAAAGTCGATTGTCTATGCGCAGTAGCGTTCATAGTAGATTTCGAAACGGAAAATTGAAAGTGCAGAAGCGCATGACTTATTCATATGTGCCCAATGTTTATTTGTGTGTAATTTTCATTTTCCCAAATGCCCGAAGAAAGGAAAAATATCTGGATGACTATGTATAAAAAGTATAGGGGAGGAACGTGGGGTTTGGGGGGTGAAACCCCCCTCCGCTCGAAGAAAATTGCTGGCTACGTCCTTGCGAATGTAGTTTACTCAATATACCGTTAGATCCATGGCGGCAGTCTCAAGACCCGGTACGCGTCGCTGCACCCATAAGCCAATAGTAGCCAATAGATATGAAGATAGATATGTATATGAATTTTACACAGATGAAGTGCCTCCAAGAACAGGTACATTGTTCGCCGCCATGGATCTAACGGTATATTGAGTATAATACAATGCTTATTGTATTCTACTGGTCATACCCTTTCATTTGATACCCAAGTCGAAGAGGCTGTGAAGAAAGTGGTAATCCGCCCTCTTGAGATGACGCCAAGGATCTAACGGTTTATTGAGTATACTATATTGCTTCCTGCTTCCTTTCCCTCCTGCTTCACAGGCCAGCGAACTAAGATGAACTAGCCAGCGTACTAGGCCTCGTAATGAGGATGGAGGACACCGAAACGGCTTATGGTATCAGAAATTTCGGGAAATATAGCAGTAGGTAGACCTAAGAGGAATACAGGGGCTTAACTTTAGAAATTGGAGACATGCGCCAAGGGACTATCAAAACTGCAGAAATGTCCTAGACGAACGCAAGGCTAGATTTGGGTTGTAGCGCCATTGGATGGATGGATGCGCCTCTGGTTCAAATAACTTCAAGACTGGCGCTTTTACCAACATTTCTTTAAATTGCTCTGTGTGCATTGCTAGTGTTATGCATACTAAGACATCGTATCTATTGACCGATATGGACTGCTGATCCCGACCAAGGCCGTATACGAGAGCACTAGATCGTCTGCATTGCAATGGATACAAACAATTTGGGATTATTCAACCAAAATAGAATACCTATGAACGATGTCAGAAGCTGGACTGATGTAAAGCAATAATGATGAATAATTGGGTATCATTACTTTGGAAATGATAGCCGTATAGCCGTAACTAGGTTATAACTACTAAAGACACACAATTAAAAATCCATCATTTACCATTAAAAATAAAATTTATTTAAAAGTATTATGAGTTATCGACAAGATTGGGATCTCTTTGTGTGGCTAACAATTACTTCGACAATTTCAACAACTCAGTACTCAACAATATTTCAAACATGTTCCAGTCAATTTCAATTTGTGTACTTGTTGCTATATTTAGTGACATAACCAATGCTGCTGTACGTAGCTAGCACATTCCACTTCATTATTCCTACAAAAATATATTATTAACTAAATTTCAGGACACAGAAAAAATTAAGTTTACGAACATAGAGTGTGACTTTGAGCCTGAGTATGTCAGCACAAACACAAGCTGTAGAATAAAATTATTAAGAAACCGAACTGCAATGATCACAATGAATTTGTATGTAATTAAGGAAATTGACAACCTGATGGTGAGTTAATGATTACTATTAATCTAATTCTAAAGTTTTATGATATTTCAGATGAATCTTGCAGTATTTAGAAGAGGAAATGGCTACAAGCCATCATTTGTGAACATAACCCAAAGTGGCTGTGATTTCCTGACTGGAAAGTCTAGTAATCCTCTAATTAAGATTGTTTCGAAAAACTGGATTAAACCTGCAATGACAAAGCCACTTACCTGTCCGCTTTATGTGAGCGTTCCAAATTTAATGAGAACAATTTTTAATTGAATACAATTTATAATTTTAGGGCCAGGTCGAACTGCGTAATGTAAATGCAAATCTTAACGATATTCCTTCGATTATTCCACCTGGCGAATACATGATGAAGGCGTTCTGTTTCATTGATAACCCTTATGTCCGTATAGGAGAGATCAAAGCGTATGCTGTGATTAATTCTCTTTCGTTTTTGACAAATTAAATAAGAATTAAAGTTTAAAAAAAAATAAATGATTTATGAGAATTTTTGTTTTTTTGAGAAGGAAGGAATTGTTTTCGTTGGTTCTTAACCGAAACCATGGTAGTGGTCACGGTTGTGATTCTTAGTCGGGTCAGCAACCTTTGCGGTGAGCTTTTTGGTGGTGATCTTAGAAGCTTTTGGTGTGGTAAGGGCCACCTGTGTGAAATTAGTTGAACTTCGCTGTCGTGGGTTTGTGTCTTGGTTTGGAATTTGCGCGTGGAATCTGATGAAGGATCGTAGATGGTGTCTTGCAGCGGACTAGGGTAATAAGAAGTCAGTAATAATAACAATTGGAACAAGATTTCACACCAAATAACAAGAAATCAAAATGAAATAATAGCAAAACCACAGTCAATGACACCTAACTCGTAATAACACCACACCAAAACCAAATAACACCAATCCAACACTAAACAACACCAATCAATACCACCCCAACGCTAAATAACATCAAACAAACACCAAATAGCACCAAAACAACACCAAGTAACACCAAACCTACACTAAACAACACCAATCCAACACCGAAGAAAACCAACAAACACAAAACAACACCAATCCAACACCAATCAACACCAAACTAATACAAAATAGTCTACTCCAATCCAACACCGATCAAACCAACACCAAATAACACCAAACCAACAGCAATCCAACACTAAAACAACACCGAATAATACCAACACTAAACAACACCAATCTAACACCAATCCTAGCCTCCACTTCATCATTTGATACTATTTCCGAACAAATCTCGGGATTTTTGTCGTAAAATCCTGAGTGTGAAATCATTGTTCCGGGTGATTTCAATGTTCACAATGTAAATTGGCTGACTTACTCAAATGGCACCAGGGCATTTGGCAAGGACGTCGAGCTCTGCGTTACTCTGCCCTGCGTTACTCTTTTTTTTTTTTTTATATGAAAAAAACCAAGCTTAGGTGTAACCCTTTGTACTACCAGTCCGTCATGTCGTTCAGTTCATGGTGCAATGTCTAGTAGTAAGCTTGGTTTGAAGAATAGAGGAGAATAGGAAAGGTTAGAGGGGGTCTGGAGGGTGTAGAAGAAAATGACGATGAACCTCACGTTTAAACTCTAAGGTGTTGTACGAGTTCGGAAATACTGACTGCGGGAGATTATTCCTCAGTCGAGTTGTTCTATTCATAAACGAACTTCTAAACCGTATTGTGCTTGAACGGGGGGGGGGGGGGGCTGTAGGGTATAAGGGTGAGCCGAGCGGGCTAGTCTTGTGTTGCGGGAAAGTATTGCCGTGCAGGCAGGAGGTCCTGAATTTCAGTGGAACAGTCGCCATGGTAATAGCGATAAAGTATGGAGAGGGCTGCTACATTCCTACGGTGGCTTAAGGTGTCTATGGAGGCGCGAAAGGGGCCATCACCAATGAGTTTGAGGGCACGATTTTGCACCTTGTCGAGACAAGCCAAGGTGGTTTTTGGGGCGCCTGCCCAGATATACGAGTTGTATTCGAGGCGCGGCCGAATGTAGGATTTGTATATTGTAGCCAATGCGGCTGGCTGGAGGAGGAACTTGCATCTCTTGAGAAATCCAAGGCATTGGGAGGCTTGTTTTGCGATGTGAAATATGTGATCATTCCATCGCAGATGCTCCGTTAAAGTTACCCCTAGGATGTTAAGAGTTGAGTCAGCCTTTCGATTCTCTTTATCCACTGAGATAGGAGGAAGGTCGGTACAATTTTTATTGGAGATCAGACAATACTTCGTTTTTGTGGCATTGAATTCGACGGGGTTCATTTCGCCCCAATGAAGAATCGATTCGATATCCCGGTTGATCGAAGTCGACATCAGTTGACGGTGGTAAAGACAAGGTCTGGCACGTGCTTGTCTTATATTGTCGAAGGAGTAAGAGAAATTCAGAGTACCGTCATCAGCGAAGCAGTGAAGTGGGTTGGAGGGGATTGAGAGCAGATCATTAATGAAGATTAGAAAAAGTGCGGGTGAGAGAATTGACCCCTGGGGAACTCCGGCCGAAATGACATGTGGGTTGGATTCGACGCCGTCCAATACTACCTTGATTGAACGGCCTGAAAGAAAGCTCTTAATCCAGTTCCTTAGAACTAAGTGTATACCAATAGCTTGGAGTTTATTCAACAGAGCTGGGTGCCATACTCTGTCAAGAACCTTTGATATATCTAGAGCAATCAGACCAGACTCGCCAAAGCTGTGAATGCTTTGGTTGATACGCTCGGTTAAACACACAAGCAGATCGCCAGTAGACCGTTTAGGTCTGAAGCCGTATTGCCTGTCGTGTATAATTTGGTTGGATTCTAGATATTTCATCAGCCTTTTATTGATTATTGTCTCCATGATTTTGGAGAGAACAGAAGTAATTGCTATTGGGCGGAAGTTTAAGGGGTCGCTGGCTTCACCTTTTTTGGGATTGGCTGAACATGAGCTAGTTTCCAAGAGTCGGGATACACTCCGGAGAAGTAAGACAGGGCAAAAAGTTTGCGCAGGGGTTTAGCCAAAGGTGAGGCACATTTTTTAAGTACCATAGGGGGGATTTTGTCGGGGCCAGTGGATTTATTGACGTCGAGTTCTTTGAGACACCTAAACACCTCGCGAGTCCTGAAGTGAACTCCGTCCATTGAATGGGTGGTATTCTCGAGAGTGGGGGGTGACATAGCAGCATCGGGTAAAGAAGAATTTGCGGCGAACAGAGAAGCTAATAGGTCGGCCTTGGGTTTGCTTTCTGTTATCACTTCCTTGTTGTGAATAAAAGGAGGTGTTGAGGAGGAAGTAAAATTCTTCTTGATGGCAGTTACCAAGGACCAGAAGTTTTTGCTGCCTGTAGTTAAGAATCTTACTTCTCAATCTATCATCAAATGATGATTTGACTATCCTGATGATGGAGTTACAGGAGTTTCTCAATTTGATGTACTCACGACGAAGTAGCTCATTAGGCGAACGTCTGTATGCTTTATATGCGGCTTCTTTAGCTTTGATTGCGTTCATACATTCCCCATTGAACCATTTGTTCGGCCTAGGCTTCACAGATTTGGTAGAGTGAGGGATGAACAAGCGCATACCCGCTCGAATAATTTTGGTGACACAGAGGGCCGCATAGTTCGCATTGGCATTACGGAAACACAAATCCCAGTCAGTGGCCTGGAAGAAGCGAATAAGACCCAAGCAGTTGGCTTTCCCATAGCGCCACACAGTTCTTTTAGGAGCTGTGGGGGTTGTGGTCGAGGATGGATATGGGAAATAAGCGCTAATTAGTTTATGGTCCGAGTTGCCAAGGGGTGAGCTAACCTTGATGGAGTACCGCGTCGGATCCTATCTTGATGATCGTGAGCGAATGTCTAACTCCATAAATAAGGACATTGAACTCATTCTAGGTTGAGGAAGGAAGAATCGTGTTGAATTCAACCCCACCAAAACAAAGTACTGTCTTATATCCAATAAAAAGTGCAACTACTCTCCCTCTCTCCGTGTTAGTGGATCGTGTTGAACTAATGGCCGACCCAGCCCTTAACATCATAGGCGTGACATTAACCAAAGACTTGCGTCGGAATGACCACATATTCCAAATCGCCAAACAAGCATCTCAGTGCTTGGGATTTATCAAGAGATGCAACTTCCTCCTCCAGCCATCGGCTCGTGCTGTTATATACAAGTCCTACATTCGGCCGCTTCTTGAATACAAATCTCTCATTTGGGGCGGCGCTCCGAAAACCACCTTGGCGTGGTTAGATAAAATACAAAAAAGGGCCTTCAAACTTATCGGTGACGACGCCGTTTGCTCCACCATCGACCCCTTGAGCCACTGCACTGACAAAATTATATCGCTACTATCATAGTGACTGTTCCTCCGAGTTAAATGCTCTCCTTCCTCCACGGCAATCTTATGCCCGCAACACCAGATTGAAGTACTCGTCTCATTCCCTCCACCTGGAACTTGCCCGTTCACCCACTCTACAAACTAGTAATTCTTTTCTAAATAGAACAACTCTACTGTGGAACAGCCTTTCGCAGTCAGTATTTCCGAACTTATACAACATCCAAGAGTTCAAATGCAGGGTTCATCGGGATCTTCTTCAACACTGTCCCGAACCATCGTTCAAGACACTAAAGCGGGTATTCGAATACGTATTGAGCGTGTTGAAGCGCCGCACACTGGGGCAGAAAGCATTTTTTTGGTTCAAAAGTTTCTAGAGACCACAATTTTTAACCAATTTAGATAATTTTTTTTTTAATTTTGAAGGTAAGATGATTTGTAAGATATCTGTGGAAGCCGAATTTTGATTTTCCCTTCCAAATATGCCTCATTTTTTTTAGCCATTTTTTTGCCTCCCACGGCCCCAAAACAAGTCGTAGGGGGCACTATGACCTCTTAAAATGTTCGTAACAGTCCCTACTATAATTAAAAAATAACAAAAAAATCCGCCCTTGCCTCTAAAGGGGCCAGTGCGCAACCTTAAGGGCTGTGAATTGTAAAATGCACTTATGCACTTTATAATACATATTACCTCCCACGGCCCCAAAAAAAATCGTAGGAGGCTCGCAGACCCCTTAAAATTTTCGTAATTTAACGTACAACAATAATAAAATAATATAAAAAATTTTATAGCATAGATCAAAGCTGATAGGAAAGTGTTATCTAACACAAATAATTATTTTTGACATTTGAGGTTAGGTGCAACATATTTGGAAGGGAAAATCAAAATTCGGCTTCCACAGATATCTTACAAATCATCTTACCTTCAAAATTAAAAAAAAAATATCTAAATTGGTTAAAAATTGTGGTCTCTAGAAACTTTTGAACCAAAAAAGTGCTTTCTGCCCCACTGTGCGCCGGCGCCGTTGATAAATTGGGAAGCGAATGACTTCATTTGGAAATTCCAAAGCTTTCCGGAGATATTAGCAAAACTGTAACTGTAAAGTACTTGTCAGACTTAACCAAAAAGAACAAATTTTGCGGTAACTAATGGAAATCCCGGGATGAACCGCAATTTCCTGAAACAGTATCTCGCGTAGAAAACAATTCCCCGTCAAAAAGTGCTGCTGCAAGGTTTGGAAAATTCGTGATGTTTGTAAAGGGTAACGAAATTTTTGCACAATTTTTAAAGGTTGTCGGATTTTGACAAGTGATGTTTTGTTCGAAGGCTATCGCTGTGCAGAGCCCGAAAAAGATCACTTCGTTTAGAACCGGGCCTGTACTCCCGAAGACGAAACGAGACGAAAACGAAACGGTTTTGTCAAAATGCTACCTTGGAAGACGATATCGTCTCGTTTTCGTCTAAACAAACGATGACACATTTGTAATCGTCTTCGTTTAGACGTTAGTGCTGGTTGTATGTGGTCGGTTTTGGGGTTAAATTATAAGTTGGGATTGTTAATTATTTTGATAGTTTTAATTTATTTTGCATATTAGGTCAAAATTTACAAACGCAAGGCAGTACGAGATTATCGTCTCCAGGAGTAGAAAATATATTTTCGTCTCGCCTCTTTATTTCGTTTCGTTTCTTTATCGTCTTGTCTTCGGGAGTACAGGCCCAGGTCTCATTATAGTTTTCGATTCGCGCGGCACCGTGCAGGTATAAAAATCACGAACGTCTTTTAAACCAAAAAACCGTTCGACCGAATGTTATCAAAATCTTTTCAGATCATATTTTGGGTTAATACTCTTCGAACGGCACCTCAAGTAAGTCGATATCTTTTGTGGTTCGGGCGATATCGCGCAGGTACAAAAATCACTTATATGTCGCCAAAAAACGGCTCGACCAATTTTTATAAAAATCTTTTCAGATCATATTTCCGTTAATACGCTTCGAACCACACCTAAACGAAGTCGTTATGTTTTGTGGTTCGCGCGA
Organism: Thereva unica; assembly: GCA_949987705.1. NCBI lineage: Eukaryota > Metazoa > Arthropoda > Insecta > Diptera > Therevidae > Thereva > Thereva unica. Next base: position 23,644,303 of record OX465281.1, on the reverse strand, counting down.
TATCGTGCAGGAAAAAATGACCACATATGTACGTACGCACACACACCCACACATATTTCCACCCAAGTTTTTGTTTTAAAATGCTCTTGGGACCATAAAAAATGAAAATACGTTGAAAATTTCGATTTCGATTTTCGGTCTGATTACAATAACTTCCCTATACTGGGAAGTTTAAAATAAAATTGAATCGATTAAATTTATTTCAATTTCGAATTATTTAAGCCTAAATTTATATCATTAAAAAAGAAATTGGATCAATCGTGAGATATACTTTCACCTCACCAATGACTACATACGGATTTTCCATGTATATAAAAGTCTGAAGCATATAATCACCCGGTGGTATAGTCGAGGAGATATCCTTAAGATTTATCTTTACATTAACTAATTCTACAGGACCCTAAAATTAAACATACACTTTAAGCATATAAATTTTCAATTATAAATATTTATATTCTCACATAAAGTGGACACGTAACGGGTGTTGATAACGATGGTTGAACCCATTTTTCTGCCAGAATCTTAACAAACGGATTGTTACCTTTACCACTTAGAAAATTACAAGCATTTTGTGTGGCATTCACAAATGATGGCTTATATCCGTTTGCTTTTCTAAATACTGCAACATTCACCTGAAATTTATTATTTAACACATTTATTAACAAAATACAAAATAGTAAAACAGCAAACACCTACGATAGGATCTTCAATCGCTTTAATAACCAAAAGTTTTATAGTAAATGTCCTTGTTTTATTTCGAAAGGATTTTATTTTACAAGATAAATTTTGGCTCAGATATTCAGGATTAAAATTGCATTGTATATTTGTAAACTTTACTGTTTCTGTATCCTGAAACAAAATAGTTAAAAATATATTTAATTAGCTTTACATACCCCCGCAAAAAGGACCTACTGCAGCATTTATTGCTGCTACAGAAACAGCGACGAGTACAAAAACTGGAATTATATTAAGCATGCCTGAATATTTGTTAAATACTGCTTTGGAAATGAATTGTTGAATTAATTTGGCAAAGTCCAATGGCATTTATTATTCATGACGAATTACATGATTTAATTATCCATGTAATTGCTAAATATTAAAATGCCTTTATAGTCCAGATGGTATCAGAAGTCGATTGGTTATTTTTTGATTGGATCGAATTTTTTAAGGTTTGTTGTTTTTAAAAATTTTATTCATGGAATTTTATTTTGACAACTCTCTGGTAGCGGCAGCATAGCAATATCATCAGATATTGGTACAGTTTCTGAATCCTCAGCTCGCCATTTATTATTATTTATTATTTATTTTCAATATTTGTACAAAGAAAGATTCTTAAATTAGTACAATAAACGGAGGAAAAAAAAGACAAAATGGAAAATTAACAGTAAAAAAAAAAACCTACTTACTAACTAACATTAAAATATATCTTATAATATACATAAATAATCCTTATTAATATTATAAATGCGAAAGTAACTCTGTCTGTCTGTCTGTCTGTCTGTCTGTTACGCTTTCACGCCTAAACCACTGGACCGATTTTGATGAAATTTGCTACAGACATAGTTTAGACCTTGGAGACGGACATAGGCTACTTTTTATGGAGAAAAAAAGGGTTGAGGGGGGTGAAATGGGGTTCAATAAGTTGTAAGGGGATTCTTTTTCTTTACCTTTTTTTCTATTGTATAAAAAGTAACTGACTGATAGACAACGCACAACCTAAACCGCTAGAGCTAAAGGGCTGAAATTTTGACAGTGCATCCCTATAATGGCGTGGACATCCACTATTAAGCAATTTTTCGAAATTCATCCCCTAAGGGGGTGAAATGGGGTTTATCCAAACCGCTAAAGCTATAGGGCTGAAATTTTGACAGTGCGTCCCTACAATAGCGTGGACATCCAATAAAAAGCGTTTTTTCGAAATTCATCCCCTAAGGGGTAGAAATGCGGTTTATCCAAACCGCTAAAGTTATGCTGAAATTTTGACAGTGCATCCCTATAATGGCGTGGACATCCACTATAAAGCGATTTTTCGAAATTCATCCCCTAAGGGGTGAAATGGGGTTTACCCAAACCACTGGAGCTATAGGGCTGAAATATTGACAGTGCATCCCCTTAATGACGTGGACATCCACTAAGAAGCGATTTTGCGAAATTCATTCCCTAAGGTGGTGAAATGGGGTTAACCCACATCGCTGAAGCTGAAGGGCTTTAATTTTGACCGTGCATCACTATAATAACGTGGACATCCACTTAGGAGCGATTTTTTGAAATTTATCCCCTAAGGGGGTTAAATGGGGTTAACCCAAACCGCTGGAGCTAAACGGCTGAAATTTTGACAGTGCATCTCTATAATAACGTGGACATTCACTAAGAAGCGATTTTTCGAAATTCATCCCCTAAAGGGGTGAAATGGGGTTACCAAACTACTGGAGCTATAGGGCTGAAATTTGGACAATGCATCCCTATAATGACGTGGACATCCACTAAGAGGCGATTACTCGACATTCATCCCCTAAGGGGATGAAATGGGGTTAACCCAAACCTCTGAAGCTGAAGGGCTGAAATTTTGACAGTTAACAAAATCAGTTAACAAAAGATAAAGTAAAAAAAAAGAAAGATAAAAACAAATTATTATAGGGAGATCAAAAAGAAAAAAGAGGGAAAAAAAAGAAAAATTAGATTTGCAGTTTGAGAGAACTAAAGTGCCAACTAGATAGATAGTATTTGCATTTCAAGACGGTCTGCCCGTAAGGTATTCAAAAAGACGCCTTTTAAAAACACAGCTTGATTCGATTAATTGCAAATTATAAGGAAGAGTATTCCAAAGCAGAGCTGCATAAACAAAGTATGAACGTTGGCCTAGCAAAGAACGAAACCGAGGAATAATTACATTATTATTTCTACGCGATTGCGAGAGCTGGAGGTATTCAGAGAGGTAGGAGTGTTTTTGCCGTCTAAGTATATCATGAAAAAACCTCAGCAACCTCAAGTATTTATAAGTTTTTAAGGAACACCCCAATACATTGTTCACAAAAGGCGTAGTGTGATCATACCGTCGTAGATTATGAATAAAGCGTATACAATCATTGTATGCGACTTCAATTTTCCGAGCACAAGAAGCATCTAACGAGGGAAAGTCTAAGTAGCCATGCATTAGATGGGGAAGGAGTAGCGCTTTTGCTAAGCGCAAACGAAGGGCGCAATCCATCAAGTTTCCATACAGACGGAGTTTCCTGAGAAGACAATAGGTTTTACTCACTATATAACGGATATGGTCACAACAGGTCATATCGTGGTTTAGAGTTATTCCGAGATTTTTAACACGATCTACACGCTGAATAGGATTGCCATTTAAAATGACTCTGGGAAAAACCAGACTGGGGTTAACAGAGTGAGCTAGAACTAGATATTGCGACTTGCCTGGATTGAGTGATAGGCTATTAGCCGAAGCCCAAAGAAGAACATTTTGTAAGTCCTCGGATAGTTTCCGCACTCCTGAGACCAATTGGTCCTTAGGCATAGAGAGATACAGCTGTACATCATCAGCGTACATGTGAATTTTGGAGTTGTTTACTACTGCAGGAAGGTCATTAATGAATATACTAAATAGGAGAGGGCCAAGAATTGAACCTTGCGGAACACCACAGCAGAGGATGGTAGAGGTTGAAGCACGATTATGCAGCATTACCTGTTGCGAACGGTTAATCAAGAAACTATGCATAAGCTTGAGAGCAGATGAGGAGAAACTAAACTGTGTGCGGAGCTTTTCGAGAAGTAGGGAGTGGTCAACATTATCAAAAGCCTTGGAAAAGTCTAGTAGTGCAATATAGCAGACTTGGTTCCCATCTACGTAGTTCCTAATGTCGGTCGTGATTTTAAGAAGTGCAGTATCACAGCTGTGGGATTTTCGAAAACCAGATTGGCAGGGATTTATAAGCTGATAACGTTCACAGAGCTCGACAATTTGAAATGCAATCAGTTTCTCAAGAACTTTCGCTAAAAACGGTAAGATACTAATAGGACGGAAGTCAGCAGGGCGCTCAGGGGAAGAACATTTGGCAACAGGGAGTACAAGGGCATGTTTCCAAGAATTGGGAAATTTGGAAGTAGTAAGGCATGAGTTAGTCAAATGAGTTATAATAGGTAATAGACTGGGTAACAATAGTTTAAGAAATCTCGGCGATATCTTGTCGCTCCCTGTAGCATTCGATTGAATGCCATTTATGGCACATAAAACTTCAGCGTGGTTTACACAGCGGAAACTGAATCCATTAGACGACGACAGAGGAACATGCGTAATACGGACAGAGTTACTTGAAGTAAAGTGCGAATTCAGACTTTCGGCAACGAAGTCATGGGCTATAGGCTCTTTTTTTGATTGTACCCCTAATTTACTTAAGTTATTCCATAGTTTCTTCGGTGGCAAAGTCGGGTTGAGTCGGCATGCGTAGAAATTTCGCTTGGCTTCTTTAATTTTAGCCGTGGTGATATTACGGAGTCGTTTATAAGAGTTTTTGGCACTTTCGGTTTTTAGTTTTACGAATCTTTTATAGAGATACTCCCGCTCAATAATTAAGGACTTAATTTCAGGACTGAACCAAGGCTTGGATTTTTCAGTAATGGTTTTTGTTCGAATAGGAACAAACTCATCAAACAAGGACTGCATAAGCCCCTCAAAAAACTTGGTCTTATCATTAACGTCAGTAAATGTGAAAATGTTTTCCCAAGGTAACCCCTCACAACATTCAACTAGACTACGACGATCAGTGTTAGTAAAGTCACGGTAAGTAATTGTTTTAGCAGGTTGAGTTGAGATCCAACTGGAATATTGCAACAGACATATAATAGATCATGGTCTAGGAAACTCGGAGCGGAAATTTGGTTCTGAAAGACAATTAGGCGACTGTCACTGGTGAGTAGCAGATCAAGTTGTGATGGATGTGCATGTGCTGCTTTAAAATAGGTTGGCAGAGCATTAATTGTATTTAAACCAAGACGGTGCATTGTGTATAGAAATTGCTGCTGTTGGCCACACGACTTTAGAAGATTCACATTAAAATCTCCACCAACTAAGAGATTACTGTATTTCCGCGAGGAGTTATATATCGCTTGTTCCAGCTCGTAGAAATTATCCGTATTAAACAAACCAGGCGGACAATAGACAGATATGAGAAGAATTTTCTCCGAGTTGCAGGACACTTCAACGCCCAAGAATTCAATCACGGAGGTTTTGGGGTGACAGACAATTTTAGCATTGAGGAAATCTTTGATGTATATAGCAACCCCTCCACCAATACGATCCCGACGATCGTTGCGAAACACCCGATAACCATCAAGGGATATGAAAGAGGATGGAACTGAAGCATTCAACCAAGTTTCGCATACAAGCAATGCATGAATTCCTACATTGAGAAACATTTCCCCAAATTCATCAATTTTGTTTTTAAGACTACGGGCATTGAAGGAACATATGTATTTTAAAGCCACTAGACCTAGAACTGAAAATTCTAAGTAGTGTTCCTACCTTGCTATTGCAGCTGGAATACGAATGCATTACAAGTATTCACACTCAAGAATCAAGGAGTGTTCGAAAAAGGCACGACAAATATGGCAATTAACAAATAATATAAAGGAGAACATCTTGAAATGCAAGGACCACCACAAATAATCAATTATAAAAAAGGGAAACAACATCTGAAGAAATATACCCGCACGTCGCACTTCTCTCAAATACACAAATCTAACACAGAATGAAATTAAAACAGAAAAGTAAATTATTATTATTATTATTATTATTATTATTTATTGGATAGAGTACACAAGATTACAATCTTTTAGAGTACAAAGCAAAACGGTAAATAATCCATAAATTCTTACAACTAGTTTAATATAGAGAAGTGAAGAAAGAAAAGAAAGAAGTATGAGATTAAGAAAATACGATAGAGCTAGGTAAGCTAAGAACAGTAGAGTAGTAGTACTACTGCGAAGGTGGAAGAGAGCTTAGAAATAGAGAAGCCTGCTTTTTGAACATTGTGGCTGTGCTGATTTTTTGGATAGATATAGGAAGTCTATTCCAAAGTCTAATCGCATGCACAAAGAAAGAACGACTGCCAACCATGGAACGATGAAAAGGGATAAGCAACTTACATGATCTCAAGGACTGCATCGGGACAAGGAAATCAGAGAGGTAGCAAGGACGCTTAGAGTAAAATATTTTATATAGGAGAGTTAGTGCCATGACATTGAGAAAATGAAAGAGCCCACATCCGAGTAGTGAATTTTGCACGCCTGACACATGATCGGATCTACGAAGGTGAAAAACAAATCTCAAACAATCATTGAATGCGACCCTGAGTCGTTGATGACAAGACGAATCAAGAGATATAAAAACAAGGGCGCCATAGAGAAAATGCGGCAGAATTAGGGATTTCACAAGCTTGGCACGGATAGAGGGTGATAGCAGATCCGCGAACAGCCACAGTTTTCGCAAGGTACCATATATCTTAGACAGCATGAAGGAAACATGATTGCAACAGGAAAGCTTCGAATTAATAAATATCCCAAGGCTCTTGACACAATCAACGACAGGAATAGGAACACCACCTACTAATAAATTAGGAGTATATTCAGAGGACATAGGACGCTGACTGATAAGCAGTACTTGGGATTTAATTGGATTAAGTTTGAGGAAATTATTAGTGCTCCATTCACTGATACGATTTAAAATATTATTCATAATTGCTGTACCGGAAACAATATCACTAGGAGGAAAAGAATTGTACAGCTGAAGATCATCAGCATACATATGAAAAGAACAACCGTCAATGACATAGGGAAGATCATTAATATACAGGGAGAAAAGAAGAGGACCCAGTATCGAGCCTTGAGGGACACCCAGACGCACCGGCAGAAGAGAGGATATTCTACCGTTGTGCCGAACACATTGAAATCTATCAGAAAGAAGAGAGGAGAAAAGACGCGTGGCAGAGGAAGAGAACTGATAGAGTTGATTAAGTTTGGACAACAGGAGCGGATGGACTACCGAGTCAAAAGCCTTAGAAAAGTCGAGCACGGCTAGAAATGCAATATTACCCTGATCAATGGTAGCCCTTAAATCAGTTGTAACCCTTAACATAGCAGTCTCACAACTGTGCGATTTACGAAATCCAGATTGAAAGATAGATAGAAAATTGTTACGTTCAAGATGGCTCATCACTTGAGTAAAAATAATTTTTTCAAAAGCTTTAGCAAGAAAGGGAAGGATGCTAATAGGACGAAAATCAGATATATCAGATGGAGACGGTCTTTTGGGTAAAGGAATCACAATGGCCTTTTTCCAGAGCGAAGGGAATTCAGATGCAGTAAGACAATAGTTAAAAACATGAGTGATAGGATCAGCAATTAGGGGAGACAGGATTTTGAGAAAACGTGGAGAGATTCCATCAAAGCCGATACTGTTCGAGGAGATAGACAGTAGAGATTCAAGAACTTCTAAAGAATCAACACAGCGGAAGTAAAAGCTACCAGGACTGAGTGAGTCAGAGGAGGAGGAATTAGTGAAGGAGATACCATCATATCTCGGAGGAGAGAGGATAAATGATGAGTTTATGAGCTCAACATCAACATCAAAATCAAAAGGGTCAGATGCAGAAGAATGAACACCAAGCGAGCGAAGGTTAGACCAAAGAGAGGCTTTCATTTATGTAAATACACTGGGGAGTCAGCTGTAAAGCCCTCAAGGTTGTTGAGAGCAAACTTCTGTTTTTTCCTACGTCGCTCAGCAGTCATGAAGGCCTTTGCTTCACGGAAGCCTGAAAATTTGACGACGATTGGGTTATCGCCAGTCTGTTTACCCCGTTTGAGACGAAACGCATTGACATACGGAGAAAGTTGGTGGTTAACATCAGCTGCTATGCATTTAACAATGCTTAGTGGATCCTCCTCTGGCTTCCTTGGGATCCCTCTGATGATGACGTCACTCAGCCTCTGAAAACGTATCGCATCATCAGCTAGACTGGACTTCAGGGAGGCGAACTGGCTGTTGGTGCTGCTGACTTCAAAATTAAAATCCGTTAAACGTTTTTTAATTTTAGAAACTTTAGTCTCCAGAGTTTGCACCGAGTTGTTTACTTCCATCAGCTGACTTGAGTATGAGTCAGTGATGCTACTCAGCCCTTCCGTTAGACGGCGCTCCAAAGAGTCCAGCCTGTCCGTGACTGTTTTAAAGGTGGTAAAGTGTTCCAGAAACTGAGCTTCGGACTTCTTTAATTGTTTTACCAGATCGTCAATTTTAGCAGTGAATCTGGTTTCAAGCGCTGATAGAAGCTCTTCAAAGGTGCTAGATCCGCAGGTGCTTTCAGAAGTTGTTCTAGCTGTGCTTCGGGTGGTGACCGGTGACGGGTTTTGTGAAATATTTTTTTGGCTGGTAATTTGGCGGGAACTTTAGTTTTCTCCATAGTTCTTCCTACACGAGAAAAACTGCCAAGATAATTATGCAGAATCACAACACCACGTAGCGCGAAAAAAGGAGGTTATTAGGAAGTACGTAGATTCGAAGATTTTTGGTAAAGGTAAAACCATAAAAGAAAACGACGAGGAACCAAAAAGTTCGGCATTAAGTATCGCACTGTGTAACCATGCTTCAGTGAAAGCGATTATATCGAAATCACTGGCCGAAACACATTATGGGTTTTGGATCTGATACCGGTAATAGAGGAAAGAGTTTTTTGGAAACTGTAGAGTGTCGGGATTACAATGCACACGTGGGCGGGAACAAAATACTTTTGGAAAGCCTCGGGAGTTCAGAACGTGCGATTCAAAAGCTTTTCAGCGATATTGGGCAGAACAAAGGACGCGATCAGTTTGGAAGCTTTGCTGATCTTGTGACAGAAGACAGTCTCGGGATTAGCCGGTTTTCCCCTTAAGTATTCTTTAATTACCTCGGACGTAGTTTCAGTGGAGAAACGCGAAATGAAAATATTTTGTGGTTTGGGAACCGCTATCAAGTTGGCGTAGGTTACCGAAGACCCAGTATACCCAGTGACTGAGGGTCCATAGCTGGTGACTCTACGATTGCGTCTGTGTTTTCGATGCTTTCCACAAGTTTTCATGTGATCAGGTGATACCCTAGAGGCAGTCTCACCTGAAAAGTCCTCCTCAGGTATTGTAGCCGTGCCCACGATATTTCCGATCGCAGAAGCAGCAGCCAGGGTGGAGTCTAAAGGCTGATTTTGCTCTACCACAAAGCATTATATTTTTCAGATATTGATTTGAAGGCTGTAAAATTTTGAGTAATTTTGAGTGATAGTGACTCGACTTCAGCCATGGTACACCTTTTGGAATTTCGAAGGCATTTAAGATTTGGCAGAGGGAGCGCAGTTCCTTTTCCAGTTCCTTTTGAGATGACAAAAGCAGTACCAGGGTTTAGAAACGCTGAGTGCCGATCGTCGACGGCATTAAAGGCCTTAGAAATCCGAGATGAAAGCTTATGGAATTTTGTCACTAGGGAGCTCGAGTTCGTTTGGAAGAGAGACTGGTCGAGCCCGACATTCACGGATTGGATATCGTCATTTAACGTTTGAAAATGTGAGATGTTACCGTGAAGGTAGATTACTTGATCACCTAACAGATACCCTTCATCCTGCCATGTTGGATTTGATGTCGGAACACTCTTTACAAGTTTATCCTTTGGGAGCTGAGGACTTGCATTTGACTCGACCATTCAGGCAGTCAGGGTGAAAAATACAACCACAGACACCATAGCAGAAAAGCCATCTCGAACAATCTCGGATGAGCAGTGCTTGCAAACCACATGGTACGAATATGATCGGGTAGATGGCGCGCAAGAAAAATAAAAAAAGGTAATTTAAGAGGAAATGTTTGACACAAAACAAAAAGTGCGAAACGACCCATATGTATAGTTCGCATGACAATGCAATATGACATTTTTGTATAAAAATCAAAATGGCTGCTCCAAGATGGCGGCCGAATTTCACAATTGCGTTTCCCGATCCCCGTCATGGGTATCAAATGAAAGGGTATGATAAATAGAATACAATTAGCTATGTGGCGTCCTTCCAAATTCAAAATGGCAGCCAACACAAAATAATTGATTACATTTTTCTTTAGAAGTCTCTCAGTATCAATTCAAAGGGTATGGAAGTAGAATACTATTAGCTGTGTGGCGTCATTCCAAATTCAAAATGACGGAAAAGCAAAATGGCGGCCAACACAAAATGGGGCATCACCTTTTTCTTTAAAACGAGCTGGGCAAGAGTATCAAATGAAAAACTGGGAATGAGAATGAAAACAGAATACTATTAGCTGTGTAGCGTCATTCCAAATGGCGGCCAACACAAAACCTTACCTTATATTTCACCATACCTTACCTTTTTCTTTACAACGCGCTCAGTATGGGTATTAAATGAAAGAGTGTGTCAAGTGGCCCTCGGTATGTGTATCAAGTCAACGTGTAAGATGAGTATAGTACAGTAAGCTGTGTGATGTCATTTCAAATCTGATATGGCGGTCACCACAAAATGGCGGAAGACATATAATAGACTAAAAAATAGAAAGAAAACTGTTTAAAAAAAACTAAAAACTACGGTTTTTATTTCAAAATGAACTAAAAAGTAAAAAATAATTTTGAATGTAAAGTTTTTGTGGGAACAACCTTTCGAAATGTAAAAAGCGTGGGGCGCTAACAAAAATTAGGATAGATTAAGGGTCCTAAACATTTTTTTACCTCTTCTGTTCGTCTCAAACAGAAAGGGGAAAAAAGAAGAAAAGTTTTTTTAGGAGCACCAAATTGTGCAAATTTTTTTTTGTTTTGGCCCATTTTTGACAAAAACAATTTGGAGGAGAGGACGGCGCCATGATCGAAGCTCTGCACAGGGCGTCTAATACATTCATAGCAAGATATATGCGGACTATTCTGAATATGTTTGGCTAGGTGTATGTTGTGCCCGTAGGACACAATTTTTCATCATCGAATCTTAAAAAAGTTGTAACATACATACTCTACAAATTTTTTAATATCCAAAATCAATTTTTACAGATTTGATATTTTTTCAGTATACCCTTTTCCTACCGCGGGCTGTGCACACGTAATCTTTTTTATTGAAAAGCGTTGCAATGCACGCGGGTTTTCTTCTAATACTGAATAAATAAAAATTAAAACATAAAATTTGTAGAAATACCTAGTTTTGGACACAAAAGCCACCAAGATCCGGCACCACACCTAATTCAGGTGACACTTGGCAGGAAACTGTCAAGGTCAAAGCTATCAGAAATCACTTATCAGCCAAATAACCACTCAACAAACTTCAATTAACTATACTAGATTATAAACAAATTTAAGAAAAAATATTTTTAAATAAGTAGTAATCATAACTATCTTTTAAGTAGTAGCCGAACATATATTACTAAATATGAATGTTTTTCATGTATGTTGTCATTTGATGTGAAGAACCGTCTCGCCGGTGGACTTCTGATGACGTCTGATCCATAATAAAATCACATCATTCACATTTCTATATTTAGCAATTACACGAATAATTAAGCAATGTAATTTGTCCTTAATGATTATGTCATCGGGCATCTTGCGAGATTAATTGAACAATTTCATCCCAACACAGTAGTAGTTAACAAATATTCAGGCATGTTCAAGTTGATTTCAGTTTTTGTACTCGTCGCTGTTTCTGTAGCAACAATAAATGCTGCAGTAGGTCCTTTTTTCGTTGTACATAAACCTAATAAAATATATTTTTAATCATTATTTTCCAGGATACAGAAACAGTAAAGTTTACAAATATATTTTGCGATTTTGTGTCAGAATATGTAAGTCAAAATTTAACTTGTAAAATAAAATCCTTTCGAAATAAAACAAGGACATTTACTATAAAACTTTTGGTTATTAAATTGATCGAAGATCCTATCGTAGGTATTGCAGTTTATTAATTTATATTTTGTTAATAAATGTATATTATTAAAAAAATATAGGTGAATGTTGCAGTATTTAGAAAAGCAAACGGATATAAGCCGTCATTTGTGAACGCATCGCAAAGTGCCTGTGAATTTTTGAGTGGTAAAGGTAACAATCCGTTTGTTAAGATTCTTGCAGAAAAATGGATAAAGCCATCATTGTCAATACCTGTTACGTGTCCAATTTGTGTAAGAATTTCGATTTACTAAATTTCAATATGATAAATTTTTTTTTTTTTACTAATTTTAGGGCCGTGTAGAATTGGTTGATGTAAAGGTAAATCCAAAAGATATTCCCTCGGTTATTCCACCTGGTGATTATATGATTCAGTTGATTTTTTACTTTAAAAATCCATTTTTTCATATTGGAGAGGTGAGAGTGCATTTTACGATAGATCCAATTTCGTTTTTAACAGTTTAAATTTAACTCTAAGGATTTCGAAATAAATTTGTTAATGATGTAAACAATTGTGTTTCAATTAGTGAGTTGTTTTGATTTAAAACCCACCCTTCCCAAGTGTAACGAAGAAAACTTTACATTCCAGTTTGATCTATTATTATACAGGGTGTATCAGTGAAAGTGTCGAAACGCCTGGCTGGTCTAGTCAAGGCTTCTACAAACCAACTTCCAGAGTTATTAGTCATCAAAGGCAAAATTTTGTTGTTTTTTTACTAAAATTTCAATTTCAACCACCTTTTTCTCAAAAAAAAAAAAAAAAAAAAATACGTAGTTAAGCAATATTTTTTTTTACAAAATTAGAAAGCTTCGACAATTTTGTATGAATAATGTCCAACAATTCTTATGCTACGGCTTATAATTTTGAAGTTATAAGCAGTTTTAATGTTATTTGGCCTTATTTGGTGATTATTTGGTACTTTTCGACAAAGCTCAGATGTAAAAGTACTAAAAAAGGACGAGATAGAGTGACACCAGTTAACACAAACCAATACCAACTGACACTAAACTAACACCATACAACAACAAATCAGCACCAAAATAACATCAATTAACACCAAACCAACACCAGTTAACACCAAACCAACACCAATTAACACCAAACTAACACCATTTAACATCAGACCTATACCAAACTAACACTTAGCCAACACTAATTGATACCAAACCAACACCAATTTACATAAAGCCAACACCAACTATAGATGTTATAACATCAACATCGAACTAATACCTTAAAAAACAAACCAATCCTAAACTAACACCAGTTATTACCAAACCAAAACCACTCAACACCAAACTAATACTATAAATGTGTTGTCGTCAATGTATACTGTCCCCCTAATATATTTAATCCCGATGTTGCTGTTGAGTTTCACAACTTTGTTTCACTTTTCTCTGTTCATTATGACAATATAATGGTTGCCGGGGACTTTAATGTTAATCTGCTTAGGGACAATTCACGTGCAAACTCGCTTAGATTTTTTCTCGCATCTTTGGACTTACATATTCTTAATCGTCTTCCTACTTTTCTGAATTGCTGTAATCCTTCCCTACTTGATGTTCTATCTACTACCTCTATTGATTCAGTGTTAAAACACAACCAAATTTCTCCCCCTAGCTTCCTTGATCATGATATTCTGTTTCTCTCTATTCGTTTTACCTTTCGCCAGTCTTCCATGCATTCGTCATTTTCCTATCGCGATTATAAGAACATCAATTTCAATCGGCTCTCGGAACTAGCCTCTTCTGTGCCTTGGGGCGATATATATAACACTAGCTGTGTTGACGACTTTAGTGATCTCCTGACCTCTTTTATTCGATCTCTCTATGATCGGTGTGTTCCCTTGGTTACTAGAAGATGCAATCTGTCTTCACCTTGTCCTTGGTTTTCGCGTGAAATCCGCGACTTGATAATGCAGCGCGAGTCCATGTACAGACGTTATCGCAGGACTAAGATCCCTGGCTACCTAAGCGAATACAAAAAGCTTCGTAATCTCATCACTAGTAAGGTTATCTCCGCTAAACGCGAGTATTACTCCCGCAAACTTGATCCTGCTTTAAAATCTAAACAACTGTGGCATAATCTTCGTTCTATGGGTATTCATGCTTCGGTGCCTATCCCCTTTAATACTGATGTAAATCGTCTTAATGCATCTTTCATCCAACGTCCTCCTGATCCTATCTCTTCCACCTCTTCTAATTCTGTCTCTTTTGATTCTCTTAGTTCTGATGGCTTTAGCTTCCGATGTGTGGACTCATCCGAAGTTCTTAAAATATTGCTGTCCATCTCCTCCAACAGCGTTGGATTTGATGGAATTTCTCCTCGCTTCATCAAGCTTCTCTCCCCCCTAATTGTGGAAACTATAACACACATTTTTAATTACTGCCTTACAATTTCCCAAGTTCCCTTGCTATGGAAAAAAGCCATAGTAATTCCACTACCTAAAAAATCCTCTCCCTCTGACATATCCGATTTTCGCCCTATAAGTATTCTACCTTTCCTAGCCAAAGCTTTGGAGAAAGTCATCTTTATTCAAGTTGTTGGTTATCTTGATTCTAATAATTTCCTCTCTAAATTCCAATCTGGCTTCCGTAAACTTCACAGCTGTGAGACAGCTGTACTAAAGGTAACTACTGACCTGCGTTCTATGCTTGACCGAGGTGACATTGCGATATTAGTTCTTCTTGATTTTTCTAAGGCGTTTGATTCTGTGGTTCACTCGCTTCTAATTTCCAAGCTTAGCCAGCTCTATAGTTTTTCCTCTTCTGCAACTCGTCTTTTTTCTTCTCTTCTTTCTAATAGACACCAATGTGTGCGGCATAATTCTATTGTATCATCCTTCCTACCTGTACCCTTGGGTGTTCCACAAGGTTCTACCTCTTCTTTTTTCGTTGTATGTTAATGATCTCCCTGATATTATCCATGCATGCTCCTTTCATTTATATACTGATGATCTACAGTTATATACTTCATGTCCCCCCAATCGGATTGAATCCTGTATTTCTGATCTCAATAATGTCTTATGCCTGATAAATGAATGGAGCTCTTCCAATTTCCTTAAACTTAATCCTAATAAATCCCAAGTACTCATTCTTAGTCGTCGCTCTCTTTCTCTGGACAATATTCCAACCATATCACTTAATAATGTTTCTCTTCCCGTTGTTGACTGTATTAATAATCTTGGTATTGCCATTAATTCTAAACTATCCTGCTGCAACCATATCTCACTCACGCTTTCCAAAATCTATGGCACGTTACCGGGACTTAGGCTTTATGGTAGCCTTTTATCATCGTCTATTCGGCTCAAGCTTGTTAAAGCTCTTATTGTTCCACACTTCCTCTATGGCTCCCTTGTATATATATCCCTTGATGCATCTTGTCGTCAACGTCTATCAGTCGCATTTAATGATTGTTTAACGTTCATTTTTCACTTGCGCAGATCAGATCATGTGTCTGGTGTACGAAACTCCCTACTTGGGTGCGACCTCTTCTGTTTTGTTGATGTCGCTGCATTGGTCCTAGTGCATAAAGTTCTCCACACGAAATGTCCCTCTTACCTCTCAGAATTCCTCCTTCCTCTGCAATCCATGCGTTCGATTAAATTTCGTATTCCCGTACATTATTCCCTAATGGGTAGCCGTTCCTTCTTTGTGCATTCGATTAGACTTTGGAACAACCTTCCTTGCAATATTCAAAGAATAGGCACAGCCAAGAATTTCAGAAAGCAAGCATCTCTCTTTCTATCTCCCTCTACTTCTCTTTAGTATTTTCTGTCTTTTTCTATCTCCTGCTCTTTTCCTTTCTTAGTCCTTAGTCCGTCCCTCTCATAGTTTATTAAGGTTAGGTTAGTCTATATATTATGTAGTTATATTTTTTTTTGTATGTACTCTAAAAGATGACAATCTTGTGTACTCTCCGGTTTATATAATAAAATAAATAAATAAATAAATAAATAAATACCATACAACATCGAACAGTGAATCAGTAATCAGCGGATTAAAGGGAATAACATGTAACATAACTTGCATGTGCCGCAACTATTTCACCTAGCGGTGGCCACTGGTAATTATTCTAAGAGAGGGGATAAGCTAATATGATCGTGCTACTCCCTTCCAAGTAAGGCTACATCTCTGTCGTTCAGGGTAAGAATAGTGTGGCGTGGAATGATTGGATGATGATTTGGTTTGGAGTCGCTTTTTGTCATATCTTTCGATGTGTGGGTGGTGGGGCTCCAGAAGTGCACTATAAATGGAATTATAGTGCACTTCAGGAGTCGTTTTGATCTTCTAGCGGAGGATGTGACGGAATGAGACTCAAAAGCGGGCCAACCTCTATTGTTTTGAAGTGTGGAGTTGCACCACTTTTGCAGTGAGCTACACATTTGTTGCGAGAGGCCACGACCGGTTCTCGGTTGTAGAGCCTTTAAAGAAGAAGCACGTCAAGCCATCCACACACTAACCCCAGTTAACACCAAACCAATACCAATTAACAGCAAACCAACACCAATTTACACCAAACCAACACTAATTAACACCAATTAAAACCAAATTAACCCCAGTTAACACCAAACCAATACCAATTAACACCAAACCAACACCAATTTACACCAAACCAACACTTATTAAAACCAAACTAACACCAGTTAACACCAAACCAGCACAAGCTAACATCAAACGAATAACAAATAAGCACCAAGTAATTGCCAAAGCAAAACCAACTCGAAAACTTTGTGACTCAATGTGCTGACTATTTAGGTATTGATGAATTGGAAGCATCTCTATGGAGTTTCCTGGTTCACACCAATCGAAATGGTCTTGTGTGGATTTCTTGTTTCCGTATGGGTTGAACATGAGATATGTAGTTTCTAGGGGTATGGACAAACTCCAGATAAGTATTATAAGTCAAAAGTTGCACAGAGGCTAAACCAATTGTAGCGATTTCTTATGGATCTCAGGTGGTGTAACATAAGAACCAATGGATTTATCAACTTCAACCTCTTTGACTTGAAAGTCTGTGAATCCTGAAGGAAACTTCGTACCTTGATGGGTTGTAAGCTGGGTTTTTTTATGGACTGGGTGAGCAATCCACATGGTGAACACTGTGGCCATTTTAGGCCTATTGTATACATGCCCCACTAGGGGAACAGACTATCAGCCTGCCGGATGAAGGCAAGAAGGTCTTTAACTGACGAAGACCGGACTTGAGCAGGACGCAAAAACTCTCTGATAAACGTTCTTCTTCTAAGCCAGATCAGAGCAGGACATTCACAACGAAGCTGTGTCGACTTCCATGCATAGTCCGCATACAGTCCTAGGTTGTGGGAGTGATACCGCAATCTTATGTGTCTAGTCAGATAACCCACCAGCAGCCTTAGGTCCGCTCTGTTTAAAGTGAAGTGCTCCTTAAGGCAAAGGGTCTTATAAGATCTTTAGCCTGACTAAGATCTGGGACTGATTCTCAATAGGCTAGGTTTAGTCCCTTAATCCACTCCTCTACCAAGGAGTTGGACCAACGTTTCAGACCCCTTCAGGCACTGGATTACGTCAAAACACCCTGCAACTATTTTTTGGAAGAAAGCTTCCACGTTGATGTTGCCTTGATGGCAGCTTGTTGGCGCCTTTCAGTCCTTTCTCAAGGTTGAGCTTAACGCAGGTCGCAATGGCATGTATTTCAGTCTGGAAAACAAAGGGCCACTTACCCATTGCAATCGACACCTTGGAGTTGGGTCCTGCGACACCAGCCCCTGTACCATGTTCTAGCTTTGACACGTCGGTAAACCAGTGGAGATGATTTGGATCTTTAAGTTCCTCCCACTCAGAACGATCCGGGATAATCTCTCTGAAATTCCTCTGGAACCGCAGCTGACTAACCATATGGTCGGATACGCGCCAAATGGAAATGTTTGGGATATTTTTAAGGATATCCATGTGTCCTTTGACCGTATAGGGTCAGTTGGATGAGGTCTGAAGTCTCAAGGCACTTATGGCGGCGGGTTTCCATATGAAGATATGCAAAATGGTCAATCCAATGATTGCCTCCATTGCAGCTGTGGGACAGATTCACATAGCTCCAGTAATGGAGAGGCAAGCAAGCCGTTGCAGTTTGCTGCACTTGAGGATCGACGTAACCTGTTTAGTCTTGGGCCACCAAACTATAGCGGCATAAGTGACTACAGGTTCCACAGACTCCATGTCTTACCCAGAAGTCTTTTGCAGGCCCATATGGCCCTTGTGGATTTGTGATGACGTAGTCAAGTTGAGCGTTCCAGTTCGGCTCTAACTTTACTCCCAAATATTTGACTGAGTCTGAGCACTCAACACAACTGAAAATAGATAGGACCTAGGTCCACTTTGCTCTGTTTGGAGAAAGGAAACCGGACAGCTTTATTTGGGTTGATTGGCAGGCCCTCCTTGGTACACTATCTTTGATCTCCTCGCAGTGCTGTTTTCATAACGTTGGTAATGGTCAAGTCAAACTTCCCAGAGACAGATGATGGCAAGAGCGATGACATCCGATGACATCGAAACCAGATTCCGATAGTTTGGTCAAAGTTCATTCACAACTAGTGACCAGAGTAACGGGGATAAGACTCCACCTTGAGGGGAGCCTTTAGTAGCCTAGGCATTTATCCACTCAATCGTGTGAGGATCCAGGTATCTGAGAGCCAGTGCTCTAGAGATAGAATCATAGCCAGTGTTATCGGAAGCTCCTTCGATGTCAAGGAACGCACATAAAGCAATTTCTTAAGCGAGGAAGGCTTTTTCGATTTTACTGACCCGGTGGTGTGAAGCAACCTCTGTTGACTTACCCTTCGTGTAAGCGAACTAAGAGCTATGTAGAGGAATGAAGAGCTCCACCTTGCACCTACTATAAAGGTCCAGCAGCCTTTCCATTGTTTTCAAAAGAAAAGAGGTTAAGCTGAGAGGTCTGTACGATGCAGTGGTTTAAGAAGTGGCATATTGGGCTTTGGGTCGTTCATTAACCAAAATGTTTTTCCTTCTTGAAGGGTCCAAAATGGATTGAACGATTTGTAAATGGCCAATGCTTCTTTGTAACAGGTTCCATGGTAAGTGGTTTAGGCTTCAATTCATTTAACTGGCGCTGGGCTGCCTTAATGTTTGCTTCATTCTTTCATCAATCTTTCACCCCTTCCAACTTTCAGCCTAACGACAATAATTTTCGTCACATAACTCCACACCGAGAGGCTACTAGATTATCTCTTTCAATTTCCAGTGACGATATCGTGAAACATATTGACGAACTCCGATACGATTTCACTTCCGGCCCTGACGGTATCCCTCCTGCTGTCCTTAAATCCTGTGTGGAGGTTCTCCATTCTCCACTTAAAACCCTTTTTAAAAAATCCTTAGATAAAGGGTATTTCCCTACTCTTTGCAAGGATTCGTTCATAATTCCCATTCACAAAAGTGGTAGCAAGAACGAAATATCGAATTACAGACCAATTGCCAAGCTGTCTGTCATACCAAAGCTTTTTGAGTCAATCATTTATTCTGCGATCGTGCCCATCTGCAAGAAACTTATTTCTACGAACCAACATGGTTTTCTTCCGGCTCGTTCCACTACCACCAATCTCCTTGAATTCACTTCCCATGCTGTTGAAGGCTTCGTTTCCGGTTGCCAAACTGATTGTGTTTACACTGATTTCAGTAAGGCATTTGACAAGCTTTCCCACTCTATTATACTTTTCAAACTAAAAAGTTAGGTTACCCTGAAGCCCTTGTATTATGGTTCCAGTCTTATTTGGCTGACAGGACCTACCAAGTCCTTTTCCGTGGATCCAAATCCGAGACCATTGAGGCGTCATCCGGTGTCCCTCAAAGCAGTCATCTTGGCCCCATCCTCTTTATTCTTTCTATTGATGATATTGTTACCTTGCTAAGACACTGCAGAATCCTGATTTATGCTGATGACATCAAATTGTACCGTCACGTAAAGAGTATGGAGGACTGCAAACTTTTGCAAGTCGACCTCGACATCTTTTACTCTTGGTGCGCTAACAACAACCTGGTTCTTAATATTAGTAAATGCGAAGTCATGACTTTTTGTAGGCGACGTGATCCTATAATTTATAACTACTCATTTTCTAGTGAGGGTGTCCCCCCGTGTTTATTTTGTCAAAGCTCTCGGGATTAGATTTGACACCAAGCTGGACTTTTCTACTCATATCAACTATATTTCTTCCAAGAGCAGCCTAGCCTTGGGTTTTATAAAAGGTGGTCCAAAGAATTTAACAGCACCCAGATCACTAAACACCTCTACATTTCGCTTGTCAGACCTTTACTTGAATATGCGTCCCAGGTTTGGTCTCCTCACTATTCTTCGCATGTTGGAAAAATTGAGTCGGTTCAACGAAGGTTCGTTCGATTCGCATTGAATCACCTTCCTTGGGAAGACCCTTTAATTCTTCCACCATATGAATACCGACTTAAGTTACTCAACTTAAACACTCTCCACAAGCGTCGTGAGGTGGCCGATGTTGTTTTCGTCCACCAGCTTCTTAATGGACGTGTCGACTCAGGTTTTATAAGTCGCCGTGCGTCGCACAGTGGGACCAAATCCAAAAAAGCTGGGCCAAAAGTCAAAAAGTGCATTAAATGATCTCAAATTTTACACTCGGGGTTTTCGGGGTCGCTGATGACGAATCCGGTGTCGAAATTTCGATTTTCAAAATGGCGGACTCAATATGGTTAACATAACCCCTCCAAATAGTCAAAAACTTTAGTAAATGATACCAAAACATCTCACTTAGGGGTTTTCGGGGTCGCTGATGACGAATCCGGTGTCGAAATTTCGATTTTAAAAATGGCGGACTTAATATGGTTAACATAACCTCTTAAAAAAAATCAAAAAATTTGTTTTAATATAATGTTTAATACTTATAATATTTTATTAGGAAGTTATTGTTTATTAGAAAAACAAAATAGAATTTTTAAGAATGCAATTACAGAAGAAAATCATTGTGAATACAAGTAAAAGTTGTATCTTTATCTTCTGATGTCGAACAGCTCTGAATAGCCATTAAAAAAAAAATACTGTGACTAATTTTGGTGTTCTAAGGCTTATAACTTCTTAATTATTAAATTTACCCAAAAATATCTTGCTAATATATTGTAGATAATTTAATTATAAACAAAAAGTGCCCTTGCAAATTTTCTGTAAGATGCACTGTTACGGAGATATATAATGGAAAAACCATTTGCGCACCTTTTCCAAGATGGCGGCCAAATTGGGGGGGAGTGGGTTAGAATCCCGAAAACTCAGATTTAAGCTCACACTGACCCCCCCCCCCCCTACACATCCCAAAAATAAAACCTTGTCCCGCATTTTTTCAATATTGAAGTACCATTTCCATGGGCTAGTGCTGGACGTATGTGACCCCTTAAAACACGGAGGGGCAATTTTGGGCAGCGGATTTTTTTTTGAGGTGAAGGAATACACCTTTACCAACAACGCCCAGCAAGTTTTCCAGTGGAGCAGAGTGGAGCAATATTACTTTTTGTCCAATATATATCGCATTCTTACAATCCTAATTCATAAAAAGCACGTGTAATAGATGCTTACTGTGTATTATATACTTGCTTAATGGGTATAGTGCAATTTTTTTTATACTCTACATACCTTCCAAAGAAAATTCCACTTTACACGACCACGATTGCTTGGTTACTTAATTTTTTATAGCGTTTTGAAAACGTTAACCTTTTTTCACAATATTAACGTTTAAAAATAAGCAAAAAGAGTAAGTAGCAACTACAATTTCTCAGTCCGTAGAAAAAAATCTACCTTCCGTGACTGATTGCTCACTATTGGAAGTGTCCTCGAATCATCCCCCCAAAAAAAACCGCAATCTATAAACTTTTTTTTTAGACTTTTGGCCAGCTTTTTGGATTTGGTCCCACTGTGCGTCGTTTAGAGAGAGCCGATACAATCTGAGAGGACCACCGCTCTTACACATCTACTCCTCTAACACCAATTATAGCCGATTTGAGCCTGTTAATCGCATGTTCATTAATGTAAATAAAAATATTAATGTTTTTAGCGTGAGCACTAACAAGGATCTCCTTAAAAGGAGTCTCTTTGTTCTCTCATGACTGTTTTTGCGTTCCGCATGCAATTTTTATTGGTACTTAATTTTTTATGTTTGCATGTCTCAGCCGAGCCCACGTGGTCGTGGTAAATGTTGCTCAGCCCAGCTGAGAAGTGCGCCTTCTTCATAAGAAGGGAAACTCTATTGTCCTATTGTCCTTAATGGCAACATCGGTACTCATCGGACGGTTTAGAGAGTTTGAATTTACGTGACGAATGGATTGGGTACTTCGGCTTGACTCACTAAAATATCACCGTGAATGTTATGTTTCCCTCGTGTGAAACCAGAACCAGAAATCACAAAATTTTCTTCATTGAGATGTCATTTGTTCGTTCTCATAGTATTTTACTAAAAAAAGGCCATTTTTACCTTGACCACATTATCTCATAAATATTCCTTTATCGCAAATTAAACAGAGAAACAGCACATAACATTCGCTCATTCACTTTTCCAGAATTGCAAATATTGATGTACCCACAAATTGGTATCAGTTTTACGGCATTTAAAATTTTCGTCATTTCAATTCGACCAACAAGTTCGACTGTTAAAATTGAATTGCATTGTCCCAGTTTAAATTAATAGACCACTCACGGTTATTAAAAAATCGAATCAATTCAATCTGTTGATATCAGCATAAAATTCCATTTAAAAATATCCTTTTAAATACAAATAAACAACACACACACACGCACAAGCTGAACAAGCTCATTGCATACACAGACACGCATAATTTCCTACTTGAAATATAATAATGAAATTAATGTTTATCCAATTTAATTAATTAATCTGATTTCTTCGATAAACTTAGTTCGAAAAGTTTTCCCTCCATGGCCAATAAAGCTGCCCCCCCCCCATAGTTGAGCTTGGGAAATGCACGATTATCCGTGATTGGAAATCAATAAACACACAAAAAAAAAACATACACACACACAAACTTTTCCCCAAATAAAATTGCGGCTTTGTGTGTTCCTTTTGCTGCAGAGTTTGTTGATAAATTAAGTGCGCGCTTTAGGAAAAAAAAAAAAAAAAAAAAAAAAATAAATAAATAAATAAATAAGACTGAAAGGAACGTGATTAATAGAGTCACTTTTCACTTGGTCTGGATTTATAGCTCTCATGCTGTCTAATGAAAATGGATGGCCAAAGATTCGTTGACATCATTAAAGATTATTATCGACTTCGTGTAGTTATATAAGATACTTTCCTTTTGGGTATGTTTGTGTGTGAATTTCACAATCTTATCGTTTCTCATCGGGAAATTTATCAAGCACTGCCAAAAGGAGCAATAATGCAGAGCTTCCTATTCATATGTTATGGAAGCTCTTTGGAAGCACAAACTCTATACTCCCATTTTTTGCTTTGTTTACCACAAGCTCTCTTTTATTCCCCATAGCTCGGAAATTTGTGGTTTTTATAATAGTCGCGCCAGTTGTGAAATACTATTTTTGGTGAAAACAAAAGCTCCAGGAGCTTTCCAAGAGTTTCAATTTCCCAGCTTCGATTGCTCTTTTTGAATAAAAGAATATAAGCGCTTCGCCTTGATGGCATGCCTGTGTTAAAAACAAAGGAATTGGGATATGAATAAGAAGCGCGTTGGCATTCCTTTTCAGCACTTCAGAATCTGTTCAGAAGCGCTTCAATTTCCCTCTGGGTTTATTCTCACTTTAATTGTAGCCTATATTCTCCATATTGAAGAATGAAATATTCGCCGGGTGTCGTTCAATGAAAGACTAGGTGTCGGCAGACTTCTGAATTCGTTCTTAGATGAGGCACGAAGTAGGTAGGTGCGACTAGTAACACACAGGTCTAATACATCATAGAGCACAATCTGGTATCAATTACCAAGAAGCAAAATTACCGGGTTTAGGGTTCGCACAACAAATTAAATAAGTAGGAATAGTATTAGATGCGAACTGCACTGCAACCATAACAAAACGGACCCACTACTACAAGCAATAGCTATATACAGACACTAACATCATTAGGCCCATGATAACATACGGCGCCTCGTAATAGATATGCAACAAAATTTGGCCCAATTCCAAAAATGGCCTCTTGTTCCGTTCCATCACCGTCACCGATTTTCATCTACCATTTAGTTTATGACTAGGCTGAAAAGTCGAGTCGATGGAGTTGAAATTTCGGCCTCAGTATATCATGTTGAGTTGAGTTCACTTTGGGTGGAAATTGAGTTAAGCTGAAATCAACACATAACCTCAAATTTTGGTGTGAAATTCTCATTTATAGATACGTCAACAACGTCTCGAATTCATCTTATATTCTTGTGCCACCAAAAACGCCGAACCTAAAACTAACGCGGAAGGCGGACTTCACGGATGGTAAGCAACAGAACGATTGTCACTTCAACCCAATTGCAGCTCAACCCGAGTATATGAGGCCTGTTTTATCTGTATAGTTACATAAATTTATATACGAAACATCATCAATTAAACTAAAGCTCTCACGACAGCTATACAGCCAACCCTCTATACAGCCAGACAGGTAGGCTGGTCTGCCTGGTAGATTACCCCACCTACCCAATACACGCAACAGCGAAGTTCAACTCGTCTCGCGCATGTGGCGCAAAGCATCCCCAAAAAAAGCTCAACAAAACGCAAAAGATACCTTAGACACAAACCGCAAAACTTCAGCCCAAGACACAAACGAAAAGCTTGATTGAGCAAAATTATGAAATCGGTGGTACGCACTAACATAGCTAAACTACTATACTTTTGGGTGGACATATGGGTGGACATTCACCGTATCAAAGGTAATTTAAAATTTCATTAGATAGCTTCTACAGTACAACGACGACGCGACTTATCCTGGAAGCTAAACCGGTACGATTTTAAAATTTATCAAATTGCATGCCCATGAAGATCTAAAAGTTTAAACCCTTTTACCGCATCTTATGTGATAAACTAGGCTCAGGGTCAAATGATAGTAATGGCATCAGGGTCCTTTGTTCGTCACCACCCAAGAGATAAGGTCTGAGAAAGCTATATGCGATCTAAGATTTGCCGCCATGCTACCGAATCCCACCTCAACCTCGTCGAAGACGTTAACTTTACATCCGAGTGACCCCAAGATGCTCTTGAATTAATACGAGTAAGGAAGCAAACACTGTACTGGCCCTCCAGGCAAGGGGTTGGGCGGCAGGCTGACAACTCGGTAGGGCCTCGGTAGTCTAGAGGTAAGGCGCCTGACTGCTATCCCCAGAGGTCCCGGGTTCGAATCCCGGCGGCGCCACGGTCCTTCGCCTTTCCCACCTAACTTTCCTTCTTTCTTCTTCCCTCTTTACATTCCTGATTCCCCTGTCATAGCCTTCCCTAGTCCTTCCCCGCTCCACCAAGCGCATGCCATCGGTTGGTTGATGAGATTCAACTCGTTTCAGGAGGCATAACACTCCAGCGAGTTGTTCTCGACGCCCCGATGTCAGAGTCGCGAAATGGTTGTGAGTAGGTGGAATAAAAAATATCGCGGCTAGGTTGTGACAGTTACTTCCTTCTCTTCTCTCTATCTTCCGGCTAGAGCTGCTGTTCGACATTCACTCTATACGAAAAAATAGATTGTCGACAGTACAAAGGGTTTTTCTAAGCCTCTAGTCTGTCACAAAAAAAAACTGTCCGCTCTAAAAACCTTGGAATCCTTGAGACATGCCTCGGATAGGACGAGCTCAACGGCCACGGCCTAGGTAACGAAATAGATTTTGTGACGACAAACGCAGAAGTAATGCTTAACAGCTGTAACTGGAGAAATGCTGCAAGTCGCCGTCAAACTTGGACTGTAGCGCCATGGATTAAAAACCCAATTCAACAAACACAAATGACTCCAAAGTAGTCGCATGCTGTTCCGGGAGTAACATCGATAATTTCAGACTGACTTTCAAGCTAGTAAGAAAGCAGTGTGCTAACGAGTGGGTTGTTTCTCTTTGGCATGTCCAGTCGGAGCAATTGAGAACCGAGTCTAAAGTAGTGTCGGACTTCCAACCGTCTCTTGATGACCTGAGAACTCACAATTGTATCACCTGTGATTAAAGCATTGCGTTTCGGAGGTAATGGAAAGGCGGACGTCTCACCCTGATATGGCTCTGGCACTGTTTTCTTCGTTCCGAAGTTGGCTACAGAAGCTACCACCAGTTTGGTGGAGAGGTGATAAGACGATCGGACACTAGTGAAATAGAGGTCCACGACTAGCTTTATTAACTCCAAGCGGCAACTGTTTTCCATCAGGTATGGCTAGAAAACTCTTTCGGAGCATTAGAAACTATATCAGTGCATTATTTGGCTTGAATAAAAGGCACTGCAACCGAAATAACTCCCATGGAAGATCAGAATGACATATGACCCAAGCTATAGGCCTTTCCTCATATAACAGGTCTTGGTTCTTCACTTTTTCGAGAACTATGATTCCATTTTTCAGTTTCCGCGCCATTTGTCACTTTAAACGCCAACCATGATCAGGCCCATGGCATTATAAGATACGGTTCTCCTTTTCTTCTTCTTTAGTGAAGTATTGGGTTCAAAAGAACCACGGCCAATCGCTTAGCCTATTATACAACACCCACATATGTATTTCATATGTGTAAGCGAGATCGTTTGAACGGTTTCAGCAGTCTGCCTTGCTGCTTATTACTTAGACTTCACTATTCAAGCAGGATTTCGTTAAATAACGTACCATGTATCAACGTACAACTTGCATAGTTCGCAGCCTCGTCCTTCTGTTGGGAAGAAGTTCACGAAAGCGGTGCGGTCCAAAATAGTCACGCCACTCGCATATTTACATATCTGGCTAGTGACTAAGCCACCTTGTAGTGAGGTTAGCCTGAGACAATCCTAGTCTGGAAAAAACCAGATCAACATCGTGGAATTGATAGTAAAGGTGTAGTTGCCACCATAATAGACTACCTTCTCCCTAGGTTGACCTTTATGAGAGACTTGGCCATCGAAATACCCTCACGAAGAGAGTAGAGAAACGGATCATACTGAAATAGTTTGATCTACAGATATTCGCGGATAACACCAAAACAACAGAGGGCATCGGGCAGGAGGCTCGGCTAGATAGGCTTGCTAGAAGCCACAACGTGATTTTCATCGACGTTTCTGGTCATAAGAACAGTGATGGTAGCAAGAAAGACAAATATCTAGTCAAACAGGAACAAACTCTCCGCGAAGATTGAGGCGGTTAGCAGCGTAGTGGGTACGAAACAGATTTTTTCGACTTGCCAAAAAGGGGCGCACATTACCTCTAGGATGACTTGACCTACTTAAAATTAAGAATAAAACAATTCGCCTCCAAAAGAAGCTTTGAAGAAGTTTTGCCTGAATAACAACAATCATCAAGTGGCATTGGGCCATGGGTGACACGCTGTCAAGCTGCTGGGAGTCAAACACTCATCCACTTTCTGTGGAAATTATCGGGTTTAGCCAAAGGTTGGCTAAGCGTACTAAACATTTTCGTTCTGAAAGACTTAATCAAAAATCTCCCGGCAGAGTAGTATAGCAAGGACGTTACAAGACATACTAACCTAAAGGTCCAACCCAAGACTACGTCTATGTGAAAGCCCACCCAAGGCACACTTACACAGCCGAGCGAAATTCAGCTAGCTTCACACACACTGTGCTCCACCCAAAGCTCACCAAACAGGTTTTTGTCCTGAATAAAGCTCACATCCGAGCTCACAACCGCTGACGTCACTGGTCCAGTAGCTTCTTTGCTATACTACTCAGCCTAATTCAAATCAGTTGCGTAAATAGATTTAGTGCGCTTTTGTAATAAAAGCGTAAGTTTATTAGATCTGACGTGGCCCCCATGAGCTTATCGACCGACCCTGAAAATCAAAATTCGATCCGAGTTTTACCTTATATTAAACTACGTTTTTATGTCTGCTACAATCTGATTACCATAAAATGCAATCAATTCCTTTTCTAAATATTTAACCAGATTAATATATTCGTCGATCATTAAATACCACACACTCACACACTGGAGGGGACGGGGTACGGCCCACCACAACGAAAATTGCCATCTTGACACCCGCAATCAGCCGGCAATTCATAGAAGAAAAATGAAAAAGTTAAGGGTAACAAAATAACTTTCTGTTGACTAAGATAGTCATCATTTAGCATTGACAGGCTATTGACAGTATTTAGGAAACTCTCATCGACTATGCACACAATTCTTGATTCTTCAATCGATTTATCACTGAAACTAAATTGGGCGACTGTCAAAAGGACTCACCCACACTCTCTTCTTACATGACCTCATTTGTAACGCTTTGCTGCCATACAATATGTCATCAATAACCCAATAATATGCTATGAGAGTGGGGGGGAAAGTCAAGAATTGATATTTTTCCATTGTAAGCAAAAATATATGCTTTGTTGTTATATATGTATCGTACTCCTCGTTGTTATTTCTGTGGTCAATAATGAGGTGGTTTCGGGATAAGAGGATAATGAACCGTTTTGTAAGGCAAATCGTCGTTTATATGTAATGATAGGGTATGACGATTGTGGCGGAAATTGATGAAAAAATGATTTTTAATGTAAAGTGTTGGGATGCATAGAACTTCAACCATAACCTTACCTACCTTATCCTTATATGATGCACATCTCAATCAATTTGGCAATGGATGTCAATGTTGTTGAAGAAATCGCCTGGAACTCTAAAACCATTTCTGCTGTAGATATGCTTGTAGGTCTTCCTTAAAACAGGTTCGAAGACCTAATAATACGGTCAGTAAAAGTTTCATCCAAGATGCTGATTGGCACATCAGCGCGGCTTTGAAAGATCTATGTCAGTGTTCTATCATCCCGTTTGATGCTGAATGATAAGTCGTACTGTGAATGTGTCTTATTCCTATTAAGTTCATCAGTTCTTTAAAGCATGAGGACTCGAATTGGGAACCTTGATCCTTTGTGGCGACTTTTGATACTCCAAATCGTGGTATGTAATGGTTTAAGAAAGCTGTGGCTACCGTATCAGCTGTCAGGTTCCTTAATGGAATCGCCTCTGTCCATGGAGAAAATCGGTCGATCAATACTTGTATTCTTGTACTTCGCAGTCCGTCATGTCGTTTACTTCATGGTGCAATGACTACTAGCTTAGCTCGAAGATAAAAACGATATGAAAGGTTAAGGGTAGTCTGGAGGACGAATGAGGAGGAGCCAGGGGGCCTTGCGTTTGAGCTATTGGATGTTGTATGAGTTCATTTTGTTTAGCAGCCGGGCGAGCCACAACAGTCGGGGCTAGCCGGAGGCATCCTGAAACAATAGAATCCCCCTAACCAGCTGACAAATTCTGTAACGCAGGAAGTATCAGACTACGAGGTAAAGAAACACCGTCCACCGGGTGAAGCACCGTCCGCTAGGTGAAGATCCACCCAAGCGAAACAATGGGAGTAATTGGTTATATATTACCCGATCGAAAACCGTGTGTATGGTGTTTGGGAGAAATATCTTCCTGCAGGTGGACGGTTACATTGGGGCATACCCGGCTTTGCGATGAGCACAATTTTTTCATGCTTCCATTTCGGAAAGAATACTCCTTCTCTTAAACACCTTGTTAGTACCTTGTTGGATAGGTCATACCGGTATGCAATCGGCTCTTATCTCTAGGCCATCTGCACCGTTTAAGTTTACTGCAGATAGGCTGTTCGCTTTCCCGATCTGTGAGAAGAGGATCAACATAATGCCAGACAGCATTATAAAGTACGTAATGGTTGGGGACCGCTTACCCTTAATCGACGAAATCACTACCCGTTACCCCTTCAAATGTCATCTTTTAATCCTCTTTTCCTTCTGAAACACGAGGTTTGGTAAAGCGTTCAGATAGGAGCAGCCTAGATTTTAGAAGTACCAATCTAAGCAAGGAGATTGCTATCATATATTACGGCCAAGCGGTAATTAAAGTCAGTTTGGGAGCGCCTACACACTCTTGTGATGAGTCACTCTTATGGAAAACTCTACTAATTGAGTCACTCTTGTGGGGTCCCGGGTCCTAAGGGCTTAAAGGGAAATGAACAAAGGTACTCTTTGGTCCGAGAAGGTATTCATTGGCCCGGAAGAGGCTATTGAAACACCACTTATCGAAGGCTGCATGGTAGTTGATAGTTACAGTTTTTGCACCGTATTTTAACAATCTCCTATGGCTACCTGGCTTATCCAGTTATATAATAATTCCTTATATGGAAGTTAAGTCAGGATGGATCTTCCCCACCTATTACAATCGTGGGATTTTTATGGGCCAATATAACTGGAGAGGGTCAAGTTAAAGGAGGGGCTCCTTCCCAAAAGATCGACGGAAAATGTCGGCCAAGAATGAAAGCAGCAAACCTAGACAGCTGCCTAGGCCCGCCAAAAAATTATCAGCACCAGATAAGTTCTGACGGAGGCGGTCAGAGGATTTTCCAGAGGTGCAAGGGTCCCTAGAAGAAGAAAATCCGAGTGCCGTAGAGACTCTCCTACCGGGACAAAAGTCAACCCAGACACCCGCTGCTCTGCCCTAGTTTGTAAGCCCACCAAAAGGCGATGGCAAGGAGGGTCGGGGTGGAATTGGTAAGTCCCACGGATCGTACTGAAGCCCTGATTTCACGAACTCCTTCTCATCAGACTGAAGGCAGGACTGCAGCCGCCATGACAGTAGTACGCTGTTAAACGAGACCCTAATCGAATAGTCAACCGGTTGACCGCAGTAATCTAGGACCCAATACCTCATCATCAGAAGAAGAAGGAAAACCCACCTGGTCTGGTGAGCTCCAAGCTTGGTCACAACCCTGCTAGAGAATTTTTGAGGCACAGCAGGACGGATGTCAGGACTTTAGCTGTCTTTGTCACTACGATCTTAGTATCCATATATGTAGGATTGGAAGGTCGGTGGACCCAGAATGCAAAGTGTTTAAGTCTGTAGAAACGGGTTACGAAAAAGAAAGTTATGAATATTGAAATAAAATTTAATATATGATAATAAGGGTGACTTTGAGTCATGCTACTTCATTGAATCAGTACGAGTATATGTGGTTGAAACGAGAATGGATGAACAAAAAGGTCTACGTGTAATCTGTTCCTACAATTTTACGTTTTACTTGTATCTACATATTTTTCAAAATGCGACAAAAATAACGTGGGTATGAAATATGACAGAGAAATGGTAAAAATGAAATGATAAAAACAAAACATTCACAAAAGTAACAAAGTAATCGAAAAGTTTTTTTCTTTTTTGTTTATCTGATTAAAAATGTTCACATTAACGAAAATATCCCTATAGACTATAGAGACGGAAAAATTGACAAAGGTTTACCTTTATGAGAGACCCTCAAGCCATCATCATTTCCATTGATAGCCAACATTTTCCGGAAATAACCCACAAGAGCAATGCAAAGCCACCCCCACCCAAAACGGTATCAACTTGACGTTATACAAAAAAAAAATCCAGAAATGAAATGAACATTTATCTAACCACAGAAAAATCAAGGTTTGCGGCTGGTAACTCTGCTGCCGCAAGCATTTATCATCAAGCAGCAATCGACACTTGTTCTGTGTTGAAAATCTATATGCAAAATGGTAAAAATTTACCAATCACGAAAAACAGTCGGTCGCAGTATCCCACAGCCCCATTTCTTCCCACCAACCTACCGTGTCTAACGACTTCTATAACCGTTGGCAACACCGTTCTACCGTGTACTGAATCTCTACTCCAATTTATACCTGGAAGGTGTTGATCAAGTCTCGTTTCTAGAAGCTGACTTCTTGCTACACTATATATGTATGTGTTTATTTTTTGCGAGGACATCCTTCTTGATGCTAGATAGTGGTGTATAGTTGTGTGTAGGTCGTGCAGGAGGACGAGATGTTGCTGAGGATGGATTTTCAAATTTCTAAGGTGAAAGGAAAATTACCTAAAAAGTTACTTAAAGGTAGACGACTATAAACAGCTTGTGCTTGATTGGTGGTGCATTTATATTGTGAATGTGGCTGCTGCTGGCCAGCACGTAGCTGTGGAAGCTTAAGTGCAATTTAATGTCAAAAATCATTTAAAAGTGCAAACAGGAATTATTTACGAGTAGTGGTAGAGAGTGAACATGATAAACGTTTTAATGCATTTTTTATAATGTAACAGGATTAAATAACGATATTACTTTTTAAATCGTCTGGGAGATGGGAATAGGTTGCTATAGGATTTTCCAGACGGAATTAGAAGTTGATGGTGTTAATACACTGCATGAATTTCAAACGATTTAAATATAACGTTAGACCATGCTCTAGCATCCCAGTGGGAAAATTTGGAAGCGCTGCTCAGGGGATGAAATTTTGAGCGCTGCTGAATATGCTCCCGAGGGAGCATTACTGGAGTTTTTATAAATTTTATAGAACGAAGAAAACAGGCTATTATCTTCGGAACCATAAAATGTGACATTAGCATACTCAATAGCCCGGCTCTCGTTCGATACGGACCCAGCGGGAGATGGAGTGCTCTAATAGCCATCTTTGAGCACTCTAAAAGGAGCTTACAGTGCTCCCGTTCTCATACCAGTTCCATAAACTTTTTAACATTGCATGTCATTGCAGGGGAGCATACCTTTTTATGCTCCTTCAAAGGAGCATGCGTCCTGGAAGCATTATAAAAGAGCTTTTTAAAAAAGAAATCTTCGTGGATGCCTGTGGATATGTGATCCGGTATCGAAAAGCTTTTATTTTGTTGATCTTTTACAAATGCCTTTTGCATTCTAAGCCCGAGAGTGGCTTTACCAAAGCAGTCCCCCAACTAAATGTTAACCAATTCCAAAGCTGCTTGACCACCGTATCGAACGACAGACATATGATAATAAGTATGCTATTGAGTATGCTAATGTCACATTTTATGGTCACGAAGATAATTGCCAGTTTTTTTTTTCTATAAAATTTATGAAAACTATAGTAAAACGTAAACTATAGTAAACTTGAGAGTGCTCCAAATAAGCTCCCTTGTGCATTGCTGCCAATTTTTCCTACTGGGCTCCTACAATTTACAGGTTTTTTTTTTATGGAAGACTAGAGGCTCAGGGACAGCCCTTTATATTGTCGACAATCTATTTTCTCCGTCGAACAGCCGCTCTAGTCGAGAGATAGCGCAGAGATCGAGCCGCGATTTTATTCCTCCTACTCCCAACCATTACAATCGCGACTCTGACATCAGGGCGTAAAGAAACAATTCGCTGGAGTGTTATGCCTCCTGAAAGCAGTTGAATCTCGATGACATGCTCTTCGTTAGAGCGGGGAAAGGCTAAAGAAGGCTATGACAAGAAGAATTTGGAATACAAAGAGGGAAGAAGAAAGAAAGTTATGTAGGTCGGAAAGTGGAAAAGGTAAAGGATCGTGGGGCTGCCGGAACTCGAACCCGGGACCTCTGGGGTGGTAGCCGGACGCCTTACTCCCTAGGCCCGAGGTTATGAACTAGGACACGAATCTACCGTTTTTAGTGTGACTAGGCAAGAGGTGATTGAATTGACTCTTACCAGCACATTCGTCAGTTCAAGAATACGGAACTGGCACCTCTGAAGTGAGTTATCCATGTCCGACTATAGACATATAACGTTTAGCTCGAGAGCTTCTGCAATATCCTCGGAAGCATTTAGGATTTCACAGTAGACTGGCTGTGAAGCCTATCGCACAGCCGTTAGGTTATGTTGGTAAAAATTCCATCACTGGGGCCGATCTCGACCCTGTCTCCACCAATCTGCAGGAAACGATCATCACAGCTTTCGAAAGTAACTGCCCTGCGAAACCTCGAAGTACTAATCGAGAGGTTTCGTGGTTAAATAATAAACTCTGCACGCAAAGAAGAAAAGTCCGAAAAGAGTTTAATAGGACTTAGGTTTCGGGCAATTGGCACCTCTACAAGAAAGCCCTCACCAATTATAACAAAGATTGCTGTTTCATCTTAGCTGGCCATGGACCCAAAGTGCTTGACGCCGCTAAAAGATCATTTAAATCGATAGAGCTAAAAGAGGAAAACTTTTAAATCTCAGGAGAGTGGAGCTAAAAATAATAACAAAGAACCAACTTAACTATCATCTACACAAAATAGGACTTTAAGCCGATTATAGCTGTTGGTTCTGCGGGGCAGCTCCCGAAACTGCGGAGCACTTGCTGTACCACTGTGAGGCTGCAGTGAGAAAAGATTGAGCCTTCTTCATCGCGACTTCTATACCCCCAGGAAGATTTGGAACAGGAATCCTAAATCAGTTTTTGTCGATATTAAAAATCCTTTTTTAGAGACGGAGACAGCACAATAGACCAAATAAAATAGGTAACAACAAGAAATCGAAATATAAAAAGGTTATCAATACAATAGCTACTGTTCAGCTATGCTGTAGATAAAATTTCTGACGGTGTGCTATACCTGTAAAATAAACACGCACTGGTACCATGGCAGGTTTTTTGTTGTCTCCCACTTGAATAATCTTAAGCTGAGTTTTCGTTTAGACAGCTCTTTGTGAACAAAATATACAGTGTGTATTAACTATTTCTCACTTTGCCGGCTGTCGATAGGTATTGGATAGAGGAACAAAGGGGGCACCCTCACTAAAAAATGAGTAGATATAAATTATAGGATCACGTCGCCTACAAAAAGTCATGACTTCGCATTTACTAATATTAAGAACCAGGTTGTTGTTAGCGCACCAAGAGTAAAAGGTGTCGAGGTCGACTTGCAAAAGTTTGCAGTCCTCCATACTCTTTACGAGACGGTACAATTTGATGTCATCAGCATAAATCAGGATTCTGCAGTGTCTTAGCAAGGTAACAATGTGATCAATAGAAAGAATAAAGAGGATAGGGCCAAGATGACTGCCTTGTGGGACACCGGATGACGCCTCAATGGTCGCGATTTGGATCCACGGAAAAGGACTTGGTAGATCCTGTCAGCTAAGTAGGACTGGAACCATAATAGAAGGGCTTCAGGGAAGCCTAACTTTTTTAGTTTGAAGAGTGGGAAAGCTTGTCAATTGTCTTACTGAAATCAGTGTAAACACAATCAGTTTGACAACCGGAAACGAAGCCTTCAACAGCATGGGAAGTGAATTCTGGGAGATTGGTGGTAGTGGAACGAGCTGGAAGAAAACCATGTTGGTTCGTAGAAATAAGTTTCTTGCAGATGGGCACGATTGCAGAATAAATGATTGACTCAAAAAGCTTTGGTATGACAGACAGCTTGGCAATTGGTCTGTAATTCGATATTTCGCTCTTGCTACCACTTTTGTGAATAGGAATTATGAATAGGGAAATACCAATTATCTAAGGATTTTTTAAAAAGGGTTTTCAGTGGAGACTGGAGAACCTCCACACAGAATTTAAGCCTTCGTGGAGCCAGGTTTCCGTGAATGCTATGACATCGAACCCGCTAGCCGCCGATGACTGAAGGATGTCGTTGGTTTTTGATCTTGTCCCCCTTACGTTCTGGTAGTAGAGGGCAGCGTCTCGAGTTTTTTTACATCCTTGGTGTCCTGGGAATGGAGACGTTTGAGTGATGACGGGGAACAAAAAGCTTGGTAAGGGCACCAGCAGGTCAGAAGCCAGGATCTAAAAGAGTCTCGGCAATAACAGGCGGGGCAGACAAGACAAAAGAAGCAACAGGCTTGGAAGCCTTGCTGACTTTTCTGCATGAAACAATTCCAGGGTCTATAGATTTCTTCCTCATATATTCACAGACAGACTCCGTCATAGTTTCAGGAGAGAATGGTGATATAAAGATATTTAAGGGTCTCGGTATCGTAACTAGGGGAGTGCACGGTTCTTGGCGAACTGTAGCTTCAGTGACCGGGGGTTGACCACTATTAGAGGCAAAGAGGTGGATATCGAGACCCGCCTAGAGGTCGACTCAATCTCTGGAACGCGAGGCAAGGAACTCAAGGTGACTCAAGGCTTGGCGATCTCGATTTTTCCTGCGACTTTTACGACGCGCCTTAGTACTAGGTACAATTGGATTGACTGCCTCCTGAGGCAAGAAGACATTCTCCGAACGAGAAGTAGCCGCAGGGCAGGGTAAAGGCAAAGGCTGCTCCTCAACCTGCAGGGCGGCGTCAGATGCTAAAAGCTTAGCTGCTAGGGCCTTTTGAAATTTGCCTGGTAGAGTGCCTGTATATGTTATAACTCTATAATTTATTTCATGAATAAGGCAAATATTATTTCAAAATCAATCATCCAACCATTGGAGTAATTGAAACGAGCACACCACACACACCCATCTAATTACACCAGAACCTCTTAAAAATATCTACAAAATTCAAAAATTTTGCCACTTATATCCGCTCGAGAAATTCTAATGGAGTCTCTCTCTTGAAATCGATACACATAAATGCGCGAAAATATCATTAACAGATAAAATTATTGCCTATTCGCATAGACAAGTAGATATTGCAGAGATGGTAGCTTCATCTCTAGATATATAACCTATAAACAGCATTGGCCATGCATTTGGCAAAGTACCAATTTACTATGTGCAGCATATTATACATGATATAATATCAGTGTCCGTGGGAGCTGATGGTAGGAGCTAATCACTTTTATATAGAATCAGAATTGTGCGGCTGGTGTATGCCGAATGAACACTGCGCGAGCTATATAGTAGTACCGAGGCTCACATTATAATTTTCCAACTGCATTGCATGTCTGA
The DNA here is from genome assembly GCA_949987705.1 of Thereva unica. Taxonomy (NCBI): domain Eukaryota; kingdom Metazoa; phylum Arthropoda; class Insecta; order Diptera; family Therevidae; genus Thereva; species Thereva unica. Next base: position 23,607,604 of record OX465281.1, on the reverse strand, counting down.
TTAATCAAACATAATTTACACAGAGTGTGTCTATGGCTTTAGCTGAAATGTTTATCAGTATTCGAGGAAAATTGATAATTTTATAGCTAGAGAGACGCTATCAGAGAAACGATGGATGATTATGAAAATAATTTTCCTTGATTGCAATAAATTTGTAAATAAAACTTGATGATAATGTTATAATTGGGATTTTTCAAGCGGAAACCCTTCAAGGTTTTTATAATTATATTAAGTTGATGAGATCCGTTGATTAATTGAAGATAAAATAAATGGTAGGTTAAACTTGAATTATACCAGAGTAACGGGGGGCCTCTACCCCTACTCAAAATCTACGTTGCAACAACTTTGAAATTAATTCCAGAATTTTTTGAGATATTAGAAAGGGGTTGGCGAAAAATGAAAAACAAAAAAAAAGCATCAGAAAATTGTAGCATACCTTGTAAAGAGGCCATCAGTACCAGCATTCAATGGAAAAGCTTATAGGATCTCTGCAGCGACAAAGGACCGAACAAAAAAAAACTAGGTATTCGAATTTTGTTGTATTTGGGATCTGTGTGGACAAAACAAAATCGTCATGGTACCATGGCGGGTTTTTTTCTTTCATTTTCCAAATTATGTCCATAACGTTGGAAGGTACTGTATATTTCGTCATGGTACCATGGCGGGTTTTTTCTTTCATTTTCCCAAATTGATGTGCATAACGTATGAAGGCACTTCATATTTTCATCATCTGTAATGTAATTTAACTGTTTATTATCATTTACATACATACCTCATGTTTGATTGTTGTAGTCAGGGCCGGCGTTTGCGTTACTTGCCCCCGGTTCACTATGCCACAATGGGATGGTCAGTCAGTCAATATGCACGTGCCGCAACTATTTCGGAATGATAAAAGTGCGATTATAACCCTCTAGTGGTGGCAACTGGTAACTATTCTATGAGAGAGGATATACTAAAATGATAGGGGTTGTCCCTTCCAAGTAAGATTGGCGTGAGGCTAATAATCTCAACCGGAAAAATAATTATGTATTACGGAACGACCAACATGCCTCGGATACTGAAATTAACGACGACGACCACGGCAACGAAAAGGGCAAAACGATTTACGAATTTTCTCATGGAATGTTTGAGCTTTGTACAGAACTCAAACTACACAACATTTAGCCAGGACAGGGTATCGTTCAACTATAAAGCTGACAACATCTGCCATCCAGGAGATGAGATGGACAGGGAATGGTGTTTTGCAATAACCTGAGTATGACGTATATTACAGCTGTCATACAAAACACCATGCACGGAGTAGGTTTTATGCTCAGCAAAAGAATGAAGCCTACCATTATCGGCTTAAAAGCAATAATGGAAAGGCTATGCACCGTTCGTGTGCGAGGTAAATTTAAGGACATCAGCCTCATAAACGTTGACGCACCTATAGAAGAGTCCCCGGATGATGATAATGAAGAATTCTTCGAATTTGTTGAAAGGGAACTTAATGCATGCCCCAGCTACATATGATGTAAAAATCATCCTAGGAGATCTGAAGGCCGTCGGCCTTATGTCGGCGACCGCAGTTCGCATGGAAACACTAATGACAATGGTCAGCGAACAGGAAGTAAGAACTTGGTCGTTGCAAGTACAAGATTTGCGCATAAAGATATCCATAAAGCCACCTGTGTATCTCCTGATGGAGCCACTCGCAACCAAACAGACCAACCGCCAACACCTTTCGGGTCTGATAACGGCTCGAACGTGCCAACTTCGACTTAGATCACTATCTTATTGGTATGGTGCTCCGAGAGCGCATTACAACGCTGAAAATCTTTGTATCCGCTGTTCGGGGTTGAATCAACACATCTGCACTACGCAATGAAATGGCCAGAAACAACAACGGTCATGAATTAGAACTCCCCCTTAGTCCTGGGGATGCAATGCCTGGCGTCGACGGCTGCGCCTTAAAAATATTGTCATTGGTACTGCTGATTCCATCTTACGCAGAAGTCGTAGGGATCGGAACGACTGGTTCGATAATGAATGCAAGCTGGCGACTGAACGTAAGAATGCTGCGTACCGAGGAACGGAGCAGTCTCAGAGAATATGGACACTCGAAGAGAAATATAAAGAGCTCAGAAAAGAAGAAAAGAGAATCGCAGACGAAAAAAGGAAGCCTGGGGAAAAAATCTGGTCTGTTAACTTGAACAGTACAGAGAGCACGGTCGCACCAGGTGCGGGAGTTCTACCGAAGAGTCCTCAGTATAACGCAATTCACACCATGTTGCAATACAAGGACAAAGAAGGGAATCTGATCACCGATCCTAGAAGCATCTTGGAGCGATCGGAAAAGCACTTTAATGAATTGCTAAATGGCGAGCTAACTGAGGATTCAGAGGCTCCACCAATATCTGATGATAATGCTATGCTGCCGCCACCAAACTTAGAAGAAGCTAGCAGAACCATCAGCCGGCTCAAAAACAACCAGGCCTCGGGTGCAAACGGCATCGCAGTGGAGCTGGTTAAATATGGAGGGCCTACATTACACCAAGCGATTCATGAAATAATTGTGCAAGTATGGGAGCAGGAAGTGATGCCAGAAGAATGGAGAAAAGGCATCCTTTGCCCGGTACATAAAAAAGGAGATTTAGCAGCGTGCACTAATTATCGCTGAATAACGTTGTTGAATACCGCTTATAAGATATTCTACAAAACAGGACGGCCCCATAAGCCAGAAACATTTTACGTCATTACCAGACAACTTCAGCTTCAGCACAGGCAACAACTGACAAGATCGAAATCGAAGCACATGGTGGCCTCGTCTACAAGAGCATTGGTCCCACAATCAAGATATAGGAAACGAGTTTGAAGTCTGTAAAGGCTCTTTAAATCCAATCATCTAACCATATCGTGTAACATTTTCCTATATAAGACCTGTGGGGTGCGACAGCGAGGGAAACCCAACCTTCGCTAGACCAAAGCGCTCAGAGCTTAGGGATGCCAAACTGGGTGACATCGGCTCAGAATCGGGACCGGTGGAGAGAACAGTTGCGAGAGGCCAAGATCCCGGTTGTAGAGCCGTCAAACAAGAAGAAGAAGAAGACGTTTTTGGCTGACAATGCCCTTAAGATATTTTTGGCTGATAATGTAAATTCTTTAGTCTGAGGCGTGAGTTTTAGTTCAAAAATCAAAGCTGGACTTGCTTTCAGTCATGTCCATTGTTGTAATATTATCCATCCCTTTCCACTCCTACTTACAAATACAAACCTGATAAGAAAAATAAAACTGTCAAAAAAAAGCAACAATAAAAAATGTAAATGCCTTGAAAAACACAAATTCCTTTGTTCTTTAGTTCTGCCATAACTGTTCCACTATTAAGCCTACGGATATCCTTAAAATCCCCACTGATTCCCTGATATCCTTGCTACGTTTATTTTTCTAGTGTAAACTTGAAACTAAGCTAGAAAATTTCCTGTTAAATCTTAGCGCGTTCTCAGATCCATTTGCCTTTAACAAAATTTCCCTTAAAACAAAACGTTTTAACCAAATGAAAAGATGATATCCGAATTGGTATCCTGAAATCCTTTTTATGGCATTCATTACATTAGCACCAGCATCAGGAGCATCAGCACCAGAAAGGATCTTCTTATTAAGGTATTTTGAATATTTTATGGCTTTTGGGGTGGGGAACCTTAAAATGAGAAAATCCACCTTTTGAATTTTATCCAATAATCACAAATGATTTTTTTTTTCATCGGTTTTCTTCGGGAATTGCAATAATTGTGTTCTTTATTGTTGTTGCTGTTGAATGATGATTTTGAATTAGATTAATATAAAAGGAGGAAATACATTGGAACTGGATAGACAAGGATCGACAAGCAGGTAATGCTCTCTAGAAAATGATACGCTTGACGGGTATAACTTGTTCATCAGTTAGTTGCTCTAGATACCTAAAGAGACTTTCAATTGAACATGCCACTCAATGCTCTATTATCAAAGTTCCAAGCTATTGGTATTGACTCAGTTATGCAAAACTAGAGTGAGTTTCCTTTCCCCGCAGAGGTACAAATTCCTCTAAGTAGGTATTGCGGCTCTTTGGCATGGGAAAATATTAGGCTCTCAATTAACAATAAATAATAGGAGTCGGGTGAACGGCTAGTAGAGTGTACAGGAACACCTAGTACTATTCCAACCTTTCTTCGGTGCTCCCTAGTATACTTCTTCGGAAGGAACTAACAGATGCGGTAGAATGTCAAGTCATCTACGTCATAAAATAGCAACGATTACTTACTTATTTATTCCCCTTTAATCCCTAATAGGACCTAGGATGGAAACAGTTGCCCTCCAGTGGACTCTGTTTTGTGCGGCAGTTCTCAGGTCTGACCAGGCTCTCCCAGTTGTTGTGGCCTCTGCTAATAGGGTTCGCCTCCACGCTGTTCTAGGTCTTCCTATTCTACGGGACCCTTGCGGAATCCAGTCCTGGGCTTGTTTGGCTAGATTCTCGTTTCGCAAGGTGTGGCCAACCCAATTCCATTTCCTTCGCCTGATTTGGTCGTCTATCCTTTTTTTGCCCGCTCAGTGCCATAGTTCTTCGTTTGAAATTCTATCTTGCCAGCGGATTTTTAGGATACGACGAAGGCATCTATTGATGAAGACTTGTAGGCGCCCTGTGATAAATTGGGGGACTTTCCATGTTTCGCAACCGTAGAAAAGAACTGCCTTAACGTTGGAGTTGAACAGCCGCAGTTTGGTGTTAGTTGAGATCTCCGTTGATTTCCATATGAGGAACAGGCATGCAAATGCCCTTCGTGCTTTATTTATTCTGGAACTGACATCTTTTTCTGCCTTGCCTCTTTTATCCTAGACAGTAATATATGGGACAACGGTAGATAATAAACAGATGCCTCTCCAGTTGTCGCATATTTTTAGGTCCTCTTTTTTGGTATTTTGACTATGATACCTTCAGTCCAATGATCCGGAAAAGTACAGGTGTTCCATGCTTTTTCCAGGATTGGCTGAAGCGCATCTGCTATGAGGCTTAAATCGGCTTTCAACAATTCTGGCGGGATGCCAACTTTTCCAACTGCTTTACCATTGGCCATTGCTTGAATTACGAATACTATTTCCGTCTTGGATGGGCCCGGGTGGTGATTCTTATCGGCTGTGCATTATTGCTGCTTTCCTGAGGTTCCTGTGCAAATGAACCATTCAGGGCGGCGAAGAAGTAATCTCTTAATCTTTGGAGTTCGCCCTCGACTTCTCACAACTCACTTTCATAGAGAACAAAGAGGAATCTTTTGATGCTTTTGAGGAGGCTGATAGTAAAAAATACACAGAAGAATTCAAAAGCAACCGCAAGAGATAGAAGAAGAAAACAAGCCATAAGTGTCGTGAGAGAGTATTGTTACAAGGATCAAAGGCGACCTTTTGAGACCAAAAGATTAATACCTAATATGAGACCAATTGTTTGACGAGTTCTAGAGGCTCAAATCTTCACTTGACATTTGCATTATCATGCAAATTGGATAAAAGCTTCAAATTTATACCATTATAATTTATACCCTTGATCTTGCAATTGATCTACAAGAAGAATGTGTTCTTTTAAAACACTTCTTAGCGTCATATAAAATAAAGGGTTTAAGGTAACTAAACCTCATATAAGCATTTCCATATACATTAATAACATTACGTATCTCAGTAGGTATTGGGTTAATTCAGCCTGGGAAAATTTCTTGTCGCGGCGGTGTGGAATTTTTTTCCATAGTAAAAACAATAAAAAATTACTTACGTTCCCGAATAAACAAACCTAAGCATTTCATAAATAGTGTGTATTCTTTTGTATGACGTAATTTATGGGGCGGAAAATCGTATAGGCCCAGGTCGCCATATCTTAAAATACCCCACTGAAACCAGGGGCACGGCGCGGTGGTGGGATTAGGACTTGCTAAGCGGTCAGCTAGATGTTTGTCTTCTAAAGTGAATCTTCTCGGATTTTAATAGAAGTGACAAATCGGGTGTCACCACCTTCCGAGGTATTTGTTAGCCGTTCGCCTCCTATGCTCATTCTATTTATGGTGTTTTTTTTAACAAACTACAAATTAAGTTTATTTATCAAAGTTAAAAATATTGTGAGCTCTTCGAAAAAAAAGACTTGTTCATCTCCCAATATGTGTTTAAACCATATGGCATAATTCAAATTACTCCTTGTAATTTCACACTAAAGCAGCTCTTTAAACAGAATGAGATTCGGCATAATAAATTTTATCTTTATTTTTACACCTTTCATGCTTTAATAAAAAATCCTTTTAAATCTTTCATCATCCCCCCTCCCCCTTTTTTTGGTATAAAAGTTTTGTAAATAAATTGCACAAAATACCATTACAGGAATTACAATAAAATTTTAGCACAACTGGCTGGCAGATAAGTAGCATTAAAATCCCTCACGTGAAATCATACCAAAGGATATAAGAGGTCATGTTAGTATGGCACAATTTAGCCAGACAAAAGGGGTGAATTTTATCTTTAATAAAACAAACCACAAAAGCCCTTTTCCAAATAGATAAAACTATTTTGAGACTATAAAAAACATCGTAAACTTTACGCTGATAAGAAAAGGGTTCTCTTCCTTAAAGTAGTCCTTTCATATCCCTTAATGTTTTTTTTTTTGTTTTGTTTTGATTTTTATTCATTTTGTTTTGCTTCCTGTTCTGGATTATGTAGAGAGTGTTTAGGAGGATTTTTAGTGAATTTTATTTTACTGAAAGGATTACGATGCGTGAAAGTGTGAATGGGATATTTTACGGTGAGAATCGAGTAAAGAAAAAAGAGTAGCTGTAAGATTCAATTCTAGGTGGTGTATTTCTTTCTTTCAGCAAATGATCGAGTCCCAAGAGAACAGCAGCCTCAGCCGGCACCTATTGCCATAGCCGTCGGATAATGTAGGTACCCGCCCGGAAAATTTGAGAGTAAAGGTACGATTCCGAACAAGGCGGCAGACTGCAAACCGCAGGCGACACTACTGGTTTGTATGATAAAATCAGCAAGTGTCGTTCGGAATCGAACCTTAAGTAGTCCTAGGACAAGGCTCAAGGCAGCGCATCACACATTTCAGTCACGCTGCCGTGGCCGAGTCCGTGTAGATGATAGCCAGCTACCGCGGGCATACAGCAACACTTAGGAACTTGGGCTGTTCTGAGCCCTGACCTAACTCGACCATCGCCTTGAAAAGACACCCTTGGGCGGCAACTAGTTAGTCGGTCGTCCGGGGAGTCTCCGGATAGCTAGTCGCAAGTACGCCCATTCGGCCGTTCTAGGCTTAATTATTGGTGCGTTAGACTTCATTGCTGAAAGTTTTTCAGCGGAGTCTTCAAACCGTATGGCTGGAGACTTCACCCTTTTCGCTGGGGCCTCAAGAGAATCCAGACCAGAGCATCTAACCCTCTCCTTTTTAGGTTAGGATTTCCCTCTTCAGCTCAGAGGCCACGCAAAGCAAGGAGTAGCCAGGTTTCAAAAATCTCCACAAACGAAGCGGGGGCGTCACCCGTCTTTTCAAAGCCTCTTCGATGGAGCATAATATACTTGCGCTTCCGCAGGTGGGCCTATAAGAAGATCTTCTGCTTATGAACGAATTATCTTAGGGACTCCACCGCGGTGAGTAGGCTCCGACAGCCCTCTTTAAAGAGGGATCCAGAAAATTCTCCTTTACTATGGCCACATTCGACACCCTGTTGCATGGGTTTAGAAATATCCAACTGGCCTTGTGGGTCGTCCTGTTGGGGCTTTGAAAGCCCCAGAAGTGTTTGGAGCGTTTGGTTTTTTTAAAGGTATCTATATCGATCCTTCAGCACGCTTGTAACAAGCTGGGCAAAATGGCTCTTTTCTGTGAACTGGTTCTTTTGGTTCCGCTCACTAAAAAGAACCATTCAAAAGATCCGTTCATTCGGTTCATTTGGTTCATTTACCTTAAATATAGTGAAATCGTCAAAACATTGAGTGCTATAAAAACTACAAACAAACACATACATTGCAATAAAATACTAAACCCAATTTTTACTACTATTGTAATAAAAATCAATTAATTTCCTAATAAAATCACACTTCCAGTTTGAACAATTGATTTACCTTAAGATGTCCTATATTTTATTCAAATAAATTTAAAACCATCCTCCTACACTCGAAAATTGAAATTTGTATAATTTATCTAATTAGAATTCTCCCTAAATTAACTCTCATCTATTTCAAAATGTCTATTTCCAATTAGAATTTCTCAGGGAAAAGTCCCAACTCTCTCTCATATCTTGAATATATCATAAATACTTTGAATAGAGAAGATGAGGAAGTGCAATTTACTAAACACGAGGAAGCATTTTGGCAACACTAATGCATAGCATTCTTTACGTATTTGTGTCTAACCCGGACAGTGGCTGTGTTATATTTATTCAAAAACCGGGAGGGATATCGTTTCTCAGCAACCATCTCGGTGAGAACGCTTCACTTGGCTAAATGTTTGAAGCAGACCCTTCGCAAAACCTGAAAAAATTTCACTACGCCTATGTCCGGGTTAGACAATGTATTTTGTTGTTGTGGTTAAAGTCAATGTATTTTGTTGTTGTGTTTAAAGTGGAGGGAGAGAATTAGAGAGAAAATTTCTTGATCCCAAGTGGTTCCCTCAAATCCGTGTACATGTACGCTATTTTCGGTTCCTTATCTTCTCTATTCAAAGCATAAATACAACCAAAACAAAATCTCTGAGCGAGATATGTATCTCACCCCTTCTGCATGCATTATGATTCATTCAATCGCTCTTTTTTCAGATCATTCAAAACCCGTACATTTGGTTCGTTTCGTTCATAACACAGTACAGTACAATTGAACCAGTGCTGAACCATTGAACGAAAGAACGGAACATGTACTACTTAGTGAACCAGGTCATTTGGCTCAGTACACTGTTCCGTTCAATACGAACGGATCATTCGCGAACGACACAGCACTATTGTTTACACCTTGGGAATGCTAGTTTTATCGAGTAAGCTTTCTCTTGATCCGTCGTATTCATTCTGGTCTTGGAGTAGTGCTCCTTGGTTGTGCTGTCTTCGAGTGATGAGCACGTACACTTGGCTAGCTACAAGCAATGTAAGAATGCTCAGCCGCCTGCTTAACCCGCGCGATCGCTCCTCTCACTCACCAGCAGCCTTAGGTCCGCTCGGTTTAAAGTGGTAGTGCCCCTTAGGGCAAAGGGTCTTATAAGATCTTTAGCTTGTCTAAGACCTGGGACTGACTCCCAATAGGCTAGGTTTAGTCCCTTAATCCACTCTTCTATCAAGGACTTGGAGGTGGACCAAGAGATTCCACAGAAGGGTCTGAATGCTCTCACAGTATTTCCTCCAGGCAATCCTTTTGGAACGTCTCAACACCTTGTTGTAGGCTGTTATGGTGAACCTATATTCATCCCACCAATACCCGGTATGTTATACCCAATTGAACAATCTCCTTACGTCTCTACGCATTGCAGCTAACCTGTCGTTCCACCAAGGCACTTTACGCGACGACTGAAAGGAAGAGACAGTGTTGCTGCCATGGTAGGAAGTGGTCAACACATCAGTAAGCTGCGTGGCCGCATTCTCCAGTTCACACACTGAGCTGATGGAAGTCGCAAGCTGGTCTGATTTTGAGGCCACAAGGCCCTGAAATTTAGACCAGTTTGTTTTCTTAGAAACCAAAGAAGAGGCGCGTATATGTGGGAGGGCCACAATGTCAAATCGAATGTGCAGATGTTCCGACAGTGAGGCCTCGTCCATAGCACGCCAGTTTTCAATCCTGTCGAAGAGAAGCCTGCTCATGAAGGTGGGGTCCAGCACTTCCTTTCTAGGTAGGTAGAGGTCTTCTTCTTCCCGGGGTATCTCAGCCTCCATTCTCTGACAGCATTTTCATCCTTCTTGCATCCATTACAGCGCCTATTCTATGGACACATGCGATACCTACCAAGGTTCATAGTCCTTCAGAACTAATAATTTTGTTAATCATCCTTCAGCGATCTTCAAGGATTACAGTTTTTTTTTATGTGATAGTCTAAGCTTTGGTGTCATCCTTAGTACTACTAGTCCGTCATGTCGTTCACGTCATGGTGCAATGTGTAGTAGTAAGCTTTGCTCGAAGGATAGAGAGAAAGATAGGATAGATTAGGGGGAGTCGGGGGGGTGTTGGAGGAGAAGGTGGTGAACCTAGCACTTGAACTCTTGGGAGTTCGGGAATATTGACTGAGGTAAGTTGTTCCACAGTCGCGTTGTTCTTGTTATAAACGAATTTCTAAATCGGCGTGTGAGCGAAGATAAGAGCTGTAGACTATAAGGATGAGCCAAGCGGGCAAGTCTTGTGTTGCGCGAGAAATGTTGCTGTGGAGGCATGAGGTTACTTATTTCGGTGGAGCAATCGTTGTGGTAAAATCGGTAAAATTTTGCAAGGGCTGCTACATTCCTACGGTGGCTTAATGAGTCAATTGAAGAGCAAATGGCGCTATCGCCAATAAGTTTGAGAGCGCGACTTTGCACCTTGTCCAGCCAGGCTAAGCCTAAATATACGAGTTGGGGCCCCAGCCTAAATATACGAGTTGTATTCGAGGCGGGGACGAAAGTAGGACTTGTAGACAGTAGATGAGACAGTATTTCGTTTTTGATGCAATAAATTCGACACGCTTCTTGCGGCCCCATTCAAGATTCGTTCTATGTCCCTATTGATTGAAATGGACATGACATTGCGATAATACAGACAAGGTCTGGCGCGTGCTTCTCCTACAGTATCGAAGCCATAGGAGTAACCTAGTGTACTGTCGTCGGCAAAGCTGTGGATTGGGTTAGAGGGGATGAGCCCTGGGGAACACCTGCGGAGATGGTGTGGGGGTCGAATTCGACGCCATCCAATACTACCTTGATTGAACGGCCAGAAAGGAAGCTCTTATTCCAGTTCCTTAGAACGAAGTCAATACCAATAGCTTGGAGTTTATTTAACAGAGCGGGGTGCCACACTCTGTCAAAAGCCTCGGAGATATCTAATGCTGTAAACATACTAAGGGCGAAAATAGTTCCCACAGCGACTGGCAAAAACGAATAGAACACACAGCTTTTCTATGAATATGAAGGGTGCAGCACAATATGCAGACCACTCGACGACGAGGTCGCCGAGAGTGGCGACTCAATCAATCCAAGTTCTATTTCGTAGCCGTCGCCCCTCAAAGTTGCCTGGGCGGTGTGACATGGGATTGTGTTGCTATTCTCGTATGTTCCTGTGCGCGTGTGTAGCATTCGGATGTCGAAGATGATTATTCTTGTGTGTGCTTTTTAATTTGTGTGCACCGTCGCCGTCGCCCTTAGTATGTTTACAGCATAAAGCAATCAAGCCAGATTCACCAAATCCGTGTATGCTTTGGGTGAGGTGTTCTGTTAGGCAAACAAGGAGATCGCCAGTAGATCTTTTTGGTCTAAAGCAATACTGTTTGTAATTTAATGTTTTGTGGCGTTCAAGATATCTCAAAAGCCTCTTGTTTATTATTGTCTCCATCACTTTGGAGAGAATAGAAGTGATTGCTATTGGGCGGTAGTTAGCGGGGTCACTAGGGTCACCTTTTTTTTTGGTATGGGCTGAACATGGGCCAGTTTCCAGGAGTCCGAATAGACTCCGGAGAAGAAGGATAGGGCGAAAAGTTTGCGCAGAGGTTTAGCCAAAGGTGAGGCACATTTTTTAAGATCCATAGGGAGAATATTGTCGGGGCCAGTGGATTTATTGGAGTCAAGCTCTTTGAGACACCTATACACTTCACGCGTTCTGAATAAAACTCTGTCCATTGAGTGGGTGGAACTCTCAATGGCTGGTGGTTGAATGTCAGCATCGGGTAAGGAAGAGTTTGCAGCGAACAGAGATGCAAGTAAGTCGGCCTTGGATTAGCTTTCTGTTATCACCTGCCTATTGTAGATGAATGGAGGCATTGTGTGTGAGGTAAAATTCTTCTAGTTAACTAAAACAAGCTCACTTCATAGCACTAATTCATAAATGGTACATTATAACAAAAACAAACAAATGAACTCCTCTTTTACATTATCTATGCAAAATTTCGGTAATTTAATGTCCTTGTTGTGCCCCATTTACCACACATATAAATTCCATGAGTTAATACGAAACATAAAGAAGAAAAGTAACAAATAATTTGTGTTTTCGACAGTAAAAAATTCCGCAAAACCCTTTTTACAGTTTTGCTCCTTTATGTCAAGGATACACCCCCCGCCCCCCATGTATAAATTAAATTGCAAATAATAAGTCCATTCCGACATCCTAGCCAACATAAGAGATATCCTTGTGTTCGCCCAGATAAAGCATATATCGTCCTCCTGCATACATACATACATGTGTGTCCTTTTTACATAAATGTGTAAGTTTGTATATTTTAAGACATTTGTCCTTGTGCCATCGTACGTTATTTTACTTCGTTCTTTTTGGTTGTTGTTGCTGCTGGTGTATTCTTCCTTTACTGATTCCTTGCATAAAGATCCAAGGATAACTAAAACAAGAACCACAAATAATATCCTGGACTACTCCTACGAAATTCGCACTCTCTTCGGTCAGATAAGATTGGGATAATCCTCTTTTCATGTCCGTGTCTATTTTCACACTCTACTGCGGCAGCGATTCTAGTCCTGTGGTTTCTTTCACCATAGATAAATACATATACGAATACATTCACATATATATACATGCACACACGATTATTCCAGTTGCCAAGGATTTTACTAAGGGTATTTTTTTTTATGGTTCAGAGAATTTCTTCAACACAAAAATACATATATAAGATGGAGAAGAAGATGAAAAAAAAAGAGGAAGATCAGGGGAAAGAGAGAGTCCTGAAAGTTGTTATAAACTTGATGGATTGTAAATTTTTTTTTTGTGCGGGTGGATTTGTTTGGGGATTTTAAGTGACTCAAGTCAGCGAAGGAATTTTACATGCAAACATGATTTTTAGCGCTTTGGCTCGGTATCAAAATGGAATGAGGTCTATGGATTCCATAAAATTCTTTATACTTATTTATTTCCCTCCGCTTGTTTTTTGCCCCTCTCCCAAAAATGTGAACGTGGATTTTATTTCTTCGTTTTAATCGACTTTAAAATCCCGGCACTTTATTGTGTATTATCTGAATAATACCCGTTTTCGTAAAAGAAATCCCCGATCAGAAAGGATTTCCTTAGACCGAAAAAAAAACAAACATAGAGCAACCAATACGAATTCTATCAGATAAATCTGATTATATTTTTGGGTAAGTCGCTTAAAGTCCTCCATAGCAAACGTTAAAAGTGCAGAGACTTAATGTATACTAATTCTTTTAAAAGTTATAAAATAACCTCAAATATAAGTGTATAGTTTTCGATGAGTGGACTCATCCGAAGTTCTTAAAATACTCAGTAGGAAAAAATGCTTCGAAAGGCCTTTTAAAGCGCTATTTGGAAGCAGTAAAGCGCTTACGCTCCGTAAGAAGCTTCATGGTATTTTAACATTGCATGTCCGCGCAGAGCTCAGCACTTTTATTAGGCAGAAATTGAATAGATTTATATGCATCTGCTGAGATAGTGCTTTGATACCGTTGCTGTAGGAAGCAGATGGACTGTCTTACTGCTTTATATTTGCTTCGCACCAAAGTACTTGTACTTTTTCCTACTGTGTATTGCTGTCCATCTCCTCCAACAGCATTGGATTTGATGGAATTTCTCCTCGCTTTATCAAGCTTCTCTACCCCCTAATTGTGGAAACTATAACACACATTTTTAATTACTGCCTTACAATTTCCCAAGTTCCCTTGATATGGAAAAAAGCCATAGTAATTCTATTACCTAAAAAATCCTCTCCCTCTTAGCTCTGACATATCCGATTTTCGTCCTATAAGTATTCTACCCTTCCTAGCCAAAGCTTTGGAGAAAGTCATCTTTATTTAAGGTTCTTGGTTATCTTGATTCTAATAATTTCCTCTCTAAATTCCAACGCCAACCTACTTCTTCTTGATTTTTCTAAGGCGTTTAATTCTGTGGTTCACTCGCTTCTAATTTCCAAGCTTAGCCAGCTCTATAGCTTGTCCTCTTCTGCAACTCGTCTTTTTTCTTCTTTTCTTTGTAATAGACTCCAATATGTGCGGCATAATTCAATTGTATCATCCTTCCTACCTGTACCCTTGGGTGTTCCACAAGGTTCAATCTTTGGACCTCTCCTTTTTTCTTTGTATGTTAATGATCTCCCTGCTATTATCCATGGATGCTCCTTTCATTCATATGCTGATGATCTACAGTTATATACTTCATGCCCTCCTAATCGAATTGAATCCTGTATTTCTGATCTCAATAATGTCTTATACCTGATAAATGAATGGAGCTCTTCCAATTACCTTAAACTTTATCCGAATAAATCCCAAGTATTCATTCTTAATCGTCGCTCTCTTTCTCTGGACAATATTCCAACTATATCACTTAATAATGTTGCTCTTCCCGTTGTTGACTGTGTTAATAATCTTAGTATTGCCATTAATTCTAAACTATCCTGCTGCAACCATATCTCACTCATGCTTTCCAAAATCTATGGCACGTTACGGAGACTTAGGCTTTATGATAGCCTTTTATCATCGTCTATTCGGCTCAAGCTTGTTAAAGCTCTTATTGTTCCACACTTCCACACTAGGGCGTTTTGAAGTTTTTTTGGTAGAGGTTTACATATTACCCTGTATTTTTGTCACCTTATTAGATATTTTAATGAATAAGACATCAATCTACGCAGAATACTCCCACCTATCTAAATCTGTAAAAGTCAAGGGGTCAACCCACCTCAACTTGCATGTATGTAGTACAGTAAGAATTGAACAACAATATGTTTCAAATTCACAGGTATTTAACGAAGGAAAAAGGCTCCGTAATTTAAAACTAGTGGGATGTTGTGCCTAGAGACTAGCCACTAATTACGCTTTTTCATGGATGACAATATATTAAGTGGAGATTGATCCGCACTCACTTCCAACCCGCCGGATCTGGGAATCGAGGCCAATAATTCGAATGTGTCAAATTGAAAAAAAAGAACATCACACATGTAAACATTATAGAAAACGAATCTAAACATTTTTCTTTGGATTGGAGGAAAATCTAATGTGATGCACTTTGCACAACAGAATTAGGTGTATTATTTTACTTAAACATACATGTCTTATTGTTAAAAATTCGGCTTACCGCACCCTAGTTTGGCCATGGAGATTCATAAGTATCACACTGACCAACGCTATATACGAGTATAATTAATCTTGAAAAGTTTTTGTTAAAGGCTTATGTAGGTTATAAGTTGTGAGACTGCGTAATCTAAAACTTAACAAAGTATTTAACAAACACTACAATATAATTATCATAGCTTAAAAAAAGGAAATCAAATGTAAACAATAAAATTCTTTGATTCTTCACCCACGTCATGGTATATTTCTTTATTCAATATAAACAATAGTTTTTGAGCAGCAAATAAAAACTATATGCCATAATTTCGTTATCATCGGTTTTTGTTCTGGAAGCAAATTTAGAGACGTATTCATGTCAAAAACTTGTTTCATATGAAACAAAATCCCCGAAGGAAATTTAAAAAAATTATTATGACGAAAAAATGGCACCGCGAGCCGAAGGATCGAACTCACAGCCCCACAGACGAGGGACTTTCCGTAGCCCTTTATAGTCCATGGAAATGGTAATTTAACATTGCAAAAATGCAGGACAAGGTCTTATTTTTGGGA
The DNA here is from genome assembly GCA_949987705.1 of Thereva unica. Lineage (NCBI taxonomy): Eukaryota > Metazoa > Arthropoda > Insecta > Diptera > Therevidae > Thereva > Thereva unica. Next base: position 23,591,831 of record OX465281.1, on the reverse strand, counting down.
TGTGTAGGGGGGGGTCAGGGTGAGCTTAAGTTTGAGTTTTCGGGATTCTAACCCCCCCCCCCCCCCCATTTGGCCACCATCTTGGAAAACGTATGCAAATGGTTTTTCCACTATATCTCCGAAACGGCACATCTTACTGGAAATTTGCACGGACACTTTTTGTTTAGAATTAAATAATCTACAATTTATTACTTAGAAATTTTGTGGTAAAATGAATAATTAAGAAGTTATAAGCCTTAGAACACAAAAATTAGTCACAATATTTTCTTTAAAGGCTCTTTTTTGTTGTTTAAATATACTTCTGGTTGAAATTTCCAGACCATTTTCTCAGTTTTTGCTACATTTTGAGATATTTCCCAAGTCTGTAGCGGCAGTACTTTCAGAGATGAAAGTAGGCTTCAGACGGACAGACAGACAGAGCCTCTGTATAAGCTTTTTTTTTTTTGAAAAAGCTAAAATGGCTTCGCTGTTGACGGTCGTACACGGTTAATTTTTTTTATTTTTAAATTCGTAAAAAGAATATAAACTTTTATTAGTAGTTTAGAGTCGAAAAATAATTAAATAAAAAACTTGTCTTTTTTGCGGCAAAAAAAACTTGTCTTTTTTGCGGTGGAGTTTTTTGTATATAAAATTGAAAAACTCAAATTTTAAATAATAGTGCATAATAGTACAACTCTTATGCTGTTATGATACTTGCTTTTTTTCAGCGTCTATTTTTTAAGTATGAAAAGACAAGGACATTTTGATATGAGCGAGAAGGCGGCTTTGCATTTTCGTGCAGTTTCTATTTTATAACTAGACAATTGTAAATATTAAATACTTTTTCGTATCTATAGCAACATGATACTATCGTAATCGCATATATTTAAAGGTTTTATTTTCAATTTCCCTAGCAACAACGAACTTTTAATTTTGTCAACAAAAAAAAGTCTGTAAATGTTAAAAATTAAAATAAAGATCCCGAAAAAGTATGAGAAGTTTATACTTTTTCTAGAACTTTTCGAGTTAGCCGAACTTTTTCGCGTAGATTAGCTTCAATTTTCTCATATTGCTAGTCCTTCGCACTCATGCCAAAAATGCATTAAGAATTTTTGTCCCTTTCTAAAGTTGCTGAAAAGTTTAAAATTTTTCTAAAAAAAAGTAAGTGTCATAATGGCATTAACGAAGAAAAAGAGCTTCGAAAAAATGTCCTACGAGGTCGAGGAGCTGTAGACGAAGGATTTTACGAAAAAGTTTTTTTTTTCACAAAAATCGAAATTTCACCTATATTTTGCAAAATTTCGAGCCAAAAAAAATATGAGTTTTCAGATCGCCAAAAGGAACATTTTTACCAAGTAAAAAGTTTCTAGGTCACATCAATATAAAGGAAAAAATAAATGAAAAAGACGCGATTTTTAACGGTTTTTGGCATTTTTCTCCATGTATAAGACACTAACCAATATTTTGTACCACATCAATTGAAAGATAATTTTAATACCTATAACTTTCTCATTTAACTTTTCCGGATCCGAGCTCAACTTTTTGTTTTATTGGCGAAAACCCGTTTTTTTTACATTTGCGAATTTTTTAGGTTAAGTTCGCCATTGCAGTACCGTAAAAAAAAACACGCTATCTTTCTTCAAATTAAGTGTTCTACACGCCCATATTTTTTTTCCATAGTTTTAGGGGATTGTCAAAACATGATATTTTTCATAAAAAAAAAATCAAAAAATTAAAAAAAACGCGTACCTAACTACGAATTTTTTCCCGCGCAGCCCGAAAATTTGGTATTAAAAACTTGACCGCGCAATCGAAAACCGCGCAAACGGAGGGATTATGTACTAAGTAAAAAAAAAGTTTTTTTTTTTTTTTGTTAATATTTAAAGTACTGGTTTTCGAAGTTATAAGGTAAAAACTTTCAGACAACTTAACTTCACTCACAAATCTTATCTTATCAATTTTCGATTGCCGCCTTTTTCAATCAAGCTTATTTAGTATTAATCAAGTTGTGCTCAGCTGCGTAATATCAAAATCGATTTTAATAATAATTAAAAAATTTATAATTAAAAAAAAATAATAATAATAATCAAGGTATATTCGACTTATTATTTATTCACTAATTTTAATATTATTTCATTTTTACAGGATACCATTTTTTTTTATTATTATAATTTTTTGTTTATCCGTTTTTTTACCATCATTAAAAAATATGTATAAAATGGCGTCAAATCATCAAGAAATGTATCAGGGAACTAATCAAACTGATGATTTTTATGAAAGAGTGAATGATTTCATTGTGAATTTTATTGCATTGAAAGATGATAATGATAATGATCAAAACTACACAAAATATATAGCTGATTTGGCAGGATATTGAAAATGTTTGTAATATTCCTTTAGATCACGCAATTGGATATTTTTAAGAAAATCTCAAATCTATAATTTATCTAAAATATTCCAATTCATACAATCAAAAAAAATGTTCTTTTAATTTCTTAGATTATTTTTCAAAATTTTTGATGTACTTATAGATTAAGACAAAAAAAATGTTAGCCATGTACATATATATGTATATGCTGCAATTGTATCAATAAAGTGTTTTTTGGTGGTGGTTTTGGGTAGACGAATTTTTCTTTTTTGTATGCACTTTTAGTCAGGGCCGGCGCTTGGGTTTTTTTGCGCCCGGTGCAGTATGCCATATTGCGCCCCATAAGCTATTAATTTTTGAACGCAATGAGGGACAATGAAAAAAAAAGCAAACACTCGCGCGAATAGGTGAAATAATTTTCATAATATGCACAAAATTTAAGATTGCACTATATTAATGTGTTTAACATAAAAAAAATACATAGATAGGAAGTTTCACAAGGATCAACGTCTAACCAACAAAAAACGAGGCGAGGACGATAGGGAAAGCAGATTTTTTGTACCTCTGAGCTTTTTCACGGAATTTACGAATCAACTTTTTAAGAGCTGTGTAGTTGTTGTTTTTCGTTTTGCAAGGAGAAGAAGAGAAAATAAATGGCGGAAGGTAGAGTTATTATTAAAAGCATCTACCACAAGCTAAAGCATTCTAAGGTATAATTTATTGGGAAAGTTGGCTCTTGTGAAAATTAATGCCATTCTTCATCGAATTTCAAAAGGGAATTGACAATATTAGACGAAGTGAGCAGATATAAAATAAAATTACTCGCTTTACAAGAGATCAGATGGATAGGAGACGGGACAATGGACCTTGGCAACTACAGGATATTCTACAGCTGCGGAAGGGAACATCACTTAGGAGTAGGCTTCGTAGTACACAAATCAATTATAGATAATGTGATAGAGTTCAAGCCAATCAGTGAACGATTATGCTCAATACGACCGAACGAAATTCTTTACCCTCTCAATCATAAACGTACATGCGGAGACGGAGGAGAAAGCGGACACGACAAAGGACACTTTCTATTATAAGCTTGAGCGCTCGTATGATACGGCCCCTTCCAATGACATCAAGATGGTGATAGGAGACCTCAACGCCAAAATTGGAAGAGAGAACTGGCACAGACCGACCATTGGAAAGGAAAGTCTCCACGAAACATCAAACGATAACGGACAACGTGTTATCGATTTCGCAATAAGTAAAAATATGATCGTCAGCTCAACATATTTCCCAAGAAAGGACATTCACAAATACACATGGCAATCCCCCAGCGAAAGATGCTGCAATCAAATAGACCATATTCTAATAGGCAGAAGGGCAGCTTCCAGTATCCTGCAAGTAAGAACCTGTAGGGGTGCAAACTGTGAATCAGACCACTTTCTAGTTAAAGCTAGATTCAGCTGTCGGCTGTCTACTCAAGAAAGAAGAAACAGCAAACAAAAGAAATTCGACGTCGATCGCCTCCAAGAACAGCCCGCGTTGGAGAGATATCAGGAAACTCTAGCAGAAAGGATAGGTATAAATATTGAAGATACAGTCGAGGAAAAATGAATGAGACTGAAGACGGTACTCACAGATGTCACGAAGGAAACTGTAGGGTATAAACGCACAGCCAGAGCCAGTGACTGGTACGACGATGAATGCAAAGCAGCTATAGAGGCCAGAAATAAAAATAGGAGAATATACATACAGAGAGACCAACGAGGAGTAAGAAATTGAAATACGAGGAAACGAGAAGAACCGCAAAAAACATCTGCAGGAAGAAGAAAAGGCAATTCCTCAACAATCACATCCTGAGAGCAGGGGAAAACTTTGCCCAAAACAAAACACGGGAAGCATACAGGGAAGTAAACTTCTTCAAGAAAGGCTTCAAACCCTCCTCCGGCATATGTAGAACAAAAGAAGACACTAAAGTCACAGGCACAGGCGAAAATGTAAAGAAAATATGGAAGGAATTTTTTAGCGAGCTGCTGAACGCGAACGAGAGCATCAGACATGCACCAGAACCTCGTCTATAACATAACGATGACACCAGAGAAACAAATGTACCCACTCTGGAAGAAGTACAAATTGCCATACGATCATTAAAAAACAATAAATCTCCAGGAATTGATAACATCCCAGCAGAGTTGATCAAACAAGGAGGCGAATCGCTCTCAGCAGCTATACACGAATTACTATGCTGCATATGGAGGAATGAAGAAATGCCTGAAGAATGGGAGCAAAGCATTATCTGCCCAATACACAAGAAAGGGGACAGATTCAACTGTGAAAACTATAGAGGCATATCTCTTTTAAGCACAGTATATAAAATAATGAAAAATATAATTAAGACCAGACTGGAACCTTACGTAGAAGCTGCAATAAGTGAATACCAAGCTGGATTCAGAAGAAATAGGTCAACAATGGATCAACTTTTTACAATAAGGCAAATCCTCCGAAAATGCTGGGAATACAACATTGACGTGTATCAACTTTTCATCGACTTTAAACAAGCACACGACAGCATCGACAGGGAGCAAATGTATGCAACAATGCTGGACCTAAACATCCCCCTGAAGATAATAAAATTAACAAAAATGACAATGGAAAATACAAGATGTGCAGTCAGAATACAAGGAGAATTGACAGAGTCCTTCCCAGTCAAGCAAGGCTTAAAGCAGGGCGATGGGCTGGCACCCATGCTATTTAATATCTGCCTAGAAGCAGTAATTCGCAAGGTTAACATTGATGCGAACGCAACCCTGCTTAACAAATCCAAACAGTTGGCAGGATATGCCCACGATATAAACTGCCTTGCAAGATCACTGTCATATCTTAGAGAAACATTCACAGAATTAGAAGATGGAGCAAAACATATAGGACTGCAAAATAAACGCAGAGAAGAGTAAGATTCTAATTCAATCAAGGGTGGAAAGAAGAAGAAGAAACCACAATACCACCTGGGGGGAATATAACTTTGAACGGGTAAGCCAATTTTACTACCTGGGGTCCACAGCCAGCGAAGCCAACGATGAGACGATAGACGTACAAAGAATAGTAAACGCTGCGAACAGAACGCTTCTCACTACTGCCAGTAATGAAATCCAGAGACATCCACAGAAAAACTAAAATAAGAATCTACAAAACCATCATACGTACAGTAGCTACGTATGGATGTGAAGCATGGAGTATCTCCCAGAAATCCGCAGAGAAGATGGATATATTTGAGAGGAACGTTCTCGGAAGGATATACGGCCCAATCAATGAAGACAATGCATGGAGAATACGCTACAATCACGAATTGTACGACTTATACAATGTAAACTTTCGACCCATGACAAACTACTACGTTTATGTTGGGCCGGCCATGTCCAAAGAATGGATGACTCAAGGATACCAAAAAAAGCCCTGTATTTACTACCAGATCTACGGTTAAGGTGGGAAGATAATGTTAAGGCCGATGCAGCAAAACTGCTCAACACAAGAAACTGGAGACAAGCTGCGGAGCAGAGAGACGTCTATAGGAAGAAGCTGAAGGAGGCCAAGGCTCGAATTGGACTGTAGAGCCATCGAAGAAGAAGAAGAAGACGTTGATCCTTGTGAAAAGTTCCTATCTATGTATTTTTTTATGTTAAACACATTAATATAGTGCAATCTTAAATTTTGTGCATATTATGAAAATTATTTCACCTATTCGCGCGAGTGTTTGCTTTTTTTTTTTCATTGTCCCTCATTGCGTTCAAAAATTAACAGCTTACGGGGCGCAATATGGCATACTGCACCGGGTGCAAAAAAAACCCAAGCGCCGGCCCTGACTAAAAGTGCATACAAAAAGAAAAAATTCGTCTACCCAAAACCACCACCAAAAAACACTTTATTGATATAATTGCAGCATATACATATACATGGCTAACATTTTTTTTGTCTTATTCTATAAGTACATAAAAAATTTGTAAAATAATCTAAGAAATTAAAAGAACTTTTTTTTGATTGTATCGATTGGAATATTTTAGATAAATTAGATTTGAGATTTTCTTAAAAATATCCAATTGCTTAATCTAAAAAAAAGTTACAACAAGTGCTTACACAGTTAAAAATAATTATGTTACAAAATAAACTATAAAAACTCAGCTAATCATTGTAGTGAATAATTAAACCCTATAAGAATCCTACCCGTAACCAAAAATATTTTATTAAGAAGTAATTAAAAAATAAGCGAAAAGTATAGATTTTATCAAACTCCGTGACACAAAAAAATTTGAACAGTTCTGCGCACCTTGTTGCCAAATTTTATAAATATTGTTCTATCATTTCTACTCTTTTTAGTTAAAACATCAACAAACGCAGAAAAAACGCAATAAAATATTTTGGGAAGGGATGCGCGCATGCCGAATGAATAAAGTTAATTTATCTAAATATGTGTTGATCAGAGCTTTTAAATACATGTAAAACTCCTGCTCAACCAAGCCAGTTTATTCATCATAATAAACACAATTTTACTTTAATCATGCGAAATATTTCTCATTTCTAAATTTAAAATAATTAAAAAAAAAAATGCTGAAAAAGATTCCAGCAGTATTATTGTACCATGAAATGACAGGAAGTGATTTGATAGGAGGAGTTCAATAAAGCTTTGTGCGAGCTTTTAAACATTTTTCAGAGCTTTTCCGGAGTACATGCGCAGAATGTCACGACATTTGAAAAGATCTATACATAGTAAGAAAATTATTTATCTAATTAAAATGTAATTTGTAAGAAAAAAATTAAAATAATTTTGTAATTGATTAACATTAAATATCGTCGATCCAAATGCAAACTTTTGAATGAGTTTTCAGGAATGTCAAAAAACAACGAAATTTTACGTTTTTTGAAGAAGGTAATTTTTTTTGATACTTTGTAACCGCAGTTTGAAAAGGTTGCAGAAGGGATACGGCTTCGATGCTTTGCTACCACTTTACTAGGGTGTAATTTCAATAAAGCATATAAAAATACAGTTTTCATTTTCGATAGTTTGCATTTGGATCGACGATATCACTGCGATTGAATATAACATCACTATATCGTAAATTAATTAATTTATCATTATTTTGCAATATTTTCGGTATAAAAATTTTCCCTTCATAATACAAACAGCCATTATCCTCATAAATATCATCAATAATATCATAATAGTTATGCGCTTTTAATAATTCAAATTTTGTCCCATTTTTAATTACATTAAAAATTTCACTTAATATCGTATCAGTTTTTGTTTTATCAATCAATTGATATTTTTCATAATCTTCTAATATTTCATTTACATTACTATTTAATAAATTACAATTACTTTCAATACAATTTAATGTTATAAGTTTGGGTATTAATAAATATTCTTCATTACAATATTCAATTGTTATATTATTAAATATATTTAATTCCGATTTAATAGAACGTAATTTTGGATTATGGATTTTTGTTAATTCCATATTAAAATATTTAATAATATTATTATCATTTGTATGAATAATTGTTTGTTTTGATATATCAATATATTGATAAAAATTCTTAACAGCATATAATATTGATAGAAATGTTTTTTCTAATATTGAATAATTTTTATAATTTTTAGTAAATAATTTATTTGTTATACAATGTATTGGTAAATTATTTTGTAATAAACATGCTGCCAGATATTTTTCTGTTTGTGAATAAATAATTACAATTGGTAAATTTTCATTAAAATTTATTAATAATAATTCATTATAAATTATATTTTTAATATGATTAAAATTATTTTTATAATTTTTTGGTAATTGAAATATTTCATTATTATTATCATTAAATGTAATTAAATTATTTTTTAATAAGTAATCATTTAAATTTGGTATATATTTTGATAAATATATAATTATTGATTTAATTAATTTAAATTCGTTAAAATTTCTTGGTAATTTTATATTTTTTATATTAATTAAGTTATTAGTATCAATTTTTCGTTGATAATTTGTATAAATATCACCAAGATATGTAAATTTATCCGTTTTTTGTTTAATTAATTTCAGTTTAATACCATTATCTTTGGATTTATTTAAAAAGCAATCTAAATTTTTATAATATGATTTATCATCAATACCATAAACAATTATATCATTATAATTAACAATTGCACCATTCATATTTGAATATTGTATATTTGTAATATCATTACAAATTTCTCGGATTTTTGTAGCAGCAATTGGTAAATAATTAAAATAATATGTATTTAATTGATTTTTAAATGTTAAAATTAATTTTGATTTATTTGATAATTTAATGTAATTGTTATTTGATAAATCAATTTGCCATAATGAAAAATATTTTTTTTTATCAATTAATTTTTTTTGTAAATCGATTAAGTTTAATCGTTGGAAACGTTTATTAGCATATAAATAATTTAATAAATGATTTTCATAAAAATATAATTTTTTTTCATTATTATAATTACATGATATTAATATACCATTAATTTTATGATATGAATTTAATTTTGTTATTATACCAGATTTTTCTAAATATGAAATATCTTTATCATTTAAATTCGATTCATTTGCATCCATATATATTATAGGATTAAATAATTTATTATTATTCAAATTATATGTAAAGTTGCTGATCATTATATCGTTCATAAAATTATTTTTATATTGTCGTATTGTATTAATTATTTTTAATTTTTCCTCTGATTGTCTTTGAATTAAGCCAAGCTTAATACAAGTATTAATACCAAGAATACGATCGACATTATTTTCAACAATTATAAATGTTTCAATTAATTTTAAATTATTACATTCGATCCTTAAATCAGTACAACCATATGTTAAAACTAGTTTTCCATCAGCCAGTAAAATTCCTGATGAATTATTTAATTCAAGATTTTGATCGTTGTTATAAGGATATAATTTTTGATAATCGGATAATGGTATTAAATTTGCTTCTGCACCAGTATCTAGAAGAAAATCGAAATCTTTTCCTCTTATAGTAATAGTCTCCCGCCATGAATAATTAGAGCAACTATTATTACAAACATTTTCAATATCGTAATATCCTGCCAAATCAGCTATTTGTTTTGGGAATTTTTGATCATTCTCATTATCATCTTTGCATTCTGAACATTTCATATTGTATTCATTAATTATTTCATAAAAATCATCATTTTGATTAGTTTCCTGATTCATTTCTTGAGGATTTGACGCCATTTTATATATTTTTTAATGATGGTAAAAAAACGAACAAACAAAAAATTATAATAATAAAAAAAATGGTATCCTTTAAAAATGAAATAATATTAAAATTAGTGAATAAATAATAAGTCGAATATACCTTGATTATTATTATTATTATTTTTTTTTTATTAGAAATTTTTTAATTATTATTAAAATCGATTTTGGTGTTACGCAGCTGAGCACAACTTGATTAATACTAAATAAGCTTGATTGAAAAAGGCGGCAATCGAAAATTGATAAGATAAGATTTGTGAGTGAAGTTAAGTTGTCTGAAAGTTTTTACCTTATAATTTCGAAAACCAGTATTTTAAATATTAACAAAAAAAAAATAAAAAAAATTTTTTTTTACTTAGTACGTAATCCCTTCGTTTGCGCGGTTTTCGATTGCGCGGTCAAGTTTTTAATACCAAATTTTCGGGCTGCGCGGGAAAAAATTCGTAATTGCGCGTTTTTTTGTATTTTTTTTTTTTAATATCATGTTTTGACAATCCCCTAAAATTAGGATGAAGTAACCGGAGATTTACCTTTTTTGTTATATTTCAGTATAATGCGTAGTTATTAGGTTTTATATCCCAAGTGACTAAAATTGTATGGCTAGCAAGTAACGGGTCCGCCATGTAACGTTTTTTTTTTCAACTAGTGCTTATTTCGTGTATGGCAACACTTAGCTCATGTCTGATTTGACAGATAATTAGTTTTATCCTTCCGCTGAACGAATATGGTCGTGTATACGCTTGAACAACGCTGGGAAATATTGCGACATTACTTTGAAAATCATGGTAATGTTGCAGAATGTGTGCGAAAATTGCGTACGGATTTTGGAAGAAGAGAAGCACCGTCAGCTCCGTATGTTCGTTACCTTGTGAAAAAAGTGAAAGAAAAGTGGCATCCTCATCGATAAACTAACGCGGGAAAAGCCAAAAACAGTGTGTACACCCGAGAATATTGCTGCTGTGGCCGAAAGTGTACGTGAATCGCCATCAACATCAGTTCACCGTCGTTCTCAACAATAAATGGACATTTCGCAGACATCAAAGACGCAGACAAAATTTGACCGATCGTGTAGGCTACTGCATGGCCAGCCGAGGCAGCCATTTGAATGAAATTATTTTCCATCATTAACCGGAGGGATTGTACTTTCAAATAAAAAAAGAAATTTGAAAAAATATTCAGTAGTTTTTTGTTATAGCATTTTCAAAAAAAAAAAAGTTATTTGGCGGACCCTTTATATAGTAGACGCCCTGCAAATATTACGAGAATCGAAAATGAGTTGCGAAATCTTCGAGGCCAGATCGATATCGAAACTAAATCGATTTGTAAAAGACAAAAATGGAATGCTATAGCAAATCGCTTTGAGGATCAGATGACAACTCGTAAACGGTAAACAGCAATACACAACACAAAGCTATCGGAACATTTTGCTTTGTGTGTGTGTGAATATGGTGTTTTTGCAGAATTTTCCAAAACGCTCCAAATAAATGAGAGATTTTTCTTTCACCTGAAAGATTTTCCCGAATTTCATGAATCTCGAAGCTAAAATCTCTGGAAACTTCTTGCACCAAGAGAAGTGAAATTTCTCCAGATTTTCTTGCATGAAAAAATACAGGGACAGAAATTGGATAAATTTGTGTAATTTCTTGGACGCGTGTGAATATTTTTCAATTTTCAAAGTTTTAAAATTTTTTTAAATCTTAATTTCTAAAATTTCGCCCCCGACAAATTGCGCCCTGTGCAAATGCACCATTCGCATCTATGAAAGCGCCGGACCTGATTGTAGTGAACTAGGGCACTGTTCATTAGCGCATAGGTTTTTAACTAGACACATTTTAAATAAAATCAAAAAGACATAATCTTCCCTCGCCATACATAGCTTTTCCACTGTAGTTAGGGCTGCCATCGCTCAAATTGCCGAAGCCTGACAAAAACTACAAAAAACATGGACATTTGGGTTAAATTGAGTTTTTTCCTGATACAACAATTTTTTTTAAAAGAATTTAACGAATACGTATTTTTGGCGAGATTAAATCCAACCATCGTATCGAATCGATAACCAAATATATATTCGGCTACCAATGAATGGCTAGCAATCTTTTCTGGCATTAAGTTGTTGCTATGAAATCTACGACACAACCTCGGCCAGGACAGAAACTCGGGAAACTTAGGGCAAAGATATCTAGAATTACCCCATTTATGACTGGGTTGAAAATTTAAGTCGAGGTTGGGTAGAAATTTCCACCACCGAATATGATATCGAGTTGAGTTCATTTTGGGTTAAAATAGAGTTGACCGGAAGTCAAAACATAACCTCAAATTTGTGGGTGAAATTCTCAGAAAGAAACATTTTTTTTCTTTCCTGTGCAAGCAAGAACACCGAAGACAAAACTAACGCAAAAAAATCACTTCAAATCAATTACAACTCAACCAGCGTATATGAGGCGAAAAATCTACTCAACCCAGGCTCTACTGTTTCAGGACCGCAACTGAGCTATAGAGTAAAAGTTTCAACTGTCGTATAACCTCTCGGAGTCGGTATTTCCGAGCTCCTTCCACACCCACGGGCTCAAACGCAGAGTTTATTACCACCATTTTCAATACCCCCGTACTGGAAATAACTGCTGCTGGAACTTTCAAATAAAGCAAGAGCATTTTCGCCACGCCGAAGTTTGCTTGAATGAGGATTAAGTGTTCATTTTTAACTAAGATTTGTTTTGATTTATTGAGTATCCTTCAATTGATCAGGTCACCCACGACACAAAAAATGCCCCTATCTGAATAGAGCTAATTACGTCCTCCACCTAATGTAAAGCTGCCAGCCTGATACTTAATCTAACTTATAATGGTGCGTACACAAGTTTATACAACTTATCTATATCTACCGTTGGTCGAAAGTTATGTTTGATTACATTTTATACCGCCTTGAGGCACCACCATCTAGAATCCATAGCCATTGGACAAATAACGCTAATATCTTGGAGGCTGATGAAATTTGATTCTCTTCAACCTATATACATAGTAAGACAGCGCAGTTTATCTGTGTATTCCTTACAATATCACGTTCAAAGCTTACCACTGCCACGTTCAACTAGTTTCACAGAGGTGTCGCTTAAGCTTAATACAAAAAGCTCACCACCCAGATTCTTGTCCTGAATAAAGCTGTCACCCAAACCCACAGCCAATGACGTCACTCTGCTCGTGCTGGACTTCGCTATACTACTTAAGGTTTTGTGGTATTCAAATCGCAAAGAGCTATAGATGAAAAATTAAGACTAAGACTTAAGTCTATCTGTCTGGGCAAATACGATAGCAGATCAATACTCAATCGTGCCTTTATTGCTTGAAGCCTATTAAAGTTGCTTTAAGCAATTCGTTGTCAAACACATCAAGTGCCACAACTTATAATTTCCTAGACACAATCCCTATCCCCAAGTAAAATTATAATCTAAAATTATTCCTAGAACCATCAGAATTGAACCAAGACGAAAACACTTGTTTCAGAGGATATTTCCAGAGAGAGGAAATCAAATTTAATCTTTTGATAAAAGTTCAAGGATATCCACGGATGCTAGCGCCGAATCGGCCCGTTTGATGGCTTTGGAGGCATGCAAATGCTTTCAGCACACACACACACAGCTGGAATCAGAAACTTTTAATAACATAACTGAAAGTAATTTCTTACCTGGAGCATCTAGGGCCGGTAGCAGACAGCCAGCTGAAAAACATTGGTCGAAGGGTGAAGAGAGACAGATTGAAAGAGACAGAGAGAGAGAGATAAGTGCCCTGTACTTGACACCGCTCTAGTTGCCTTTTGATCATGGCGTTCGCAGTCTTTGCCGAAAGTTGTTTATAAACTTCTCCCAAGAATTAAGCTTGTAAATAACGTCTTCAGAACTTTTGTTTTCTCACGGCAACCTGGTTCTAATTGAAAACTGTGGGGCTCAAAGCTGCCGGCCCGACAGCCAAAAGGCAAAGATAGGCAAATTCTCAACGCTTAATTGGATAAACAACAGAGCTGGAAACTTTTAAGGTTTGTCTTATTCTCGATAATTGAAAGGTTCGCCTCAAAACCCTTTTTTTTATATCTTCAACACAAGAAGCAAAAATGCCGTGGTTACAAAACCGGAAGGAGTGAAAGAAGGTAACCAACAAGCTTCTTTAGTGTGCGACAAACACTCCTTGGGGCCTGTCCAGGGGGGGTGGCAGAGAAATTGAGTTTCACTATGGCGCACACAAATAAATTGCTGCCATCCTTTGGGAGAGTCCTTTTTCGAAATTGACAAATCACCGCACTAATTGGACCCAACTGGATCACGTTTGCAGTCCTAAAATTAGTTTTCCACGTCATTTCCGTCAGATAAAACCGTTTTTGGCTCACCAAGGATTGCAAGGACTTTTTTATTTCGTCAAGCCACCCCACCCCGCTCCGGCCGCCCTCCAGCTGGTTGATGATGATGATGATGCATTTAAAAAGGCTTTGAACTTTGTACAGGGTCGATTGGAGCCAAAAGGCTTGGAGCATTTCTGTGCAGATAGTTTACACCGGATTAAAGTCTTGATTCGGCTATCCTTAATGCTGGTTTATTCTTGTTTGTTTGTGTGTGTGTGTTGTTAGCCTTTCAGGATTTTAATTTAAAAAAAAAATTTTTTGTTTGACCCAACGAAACACCAAATAGAAAGCGGAATTTCTTTTTTTTTCCTAGCGAGAAGTTAAAAGTATGAATTGTCAAGATCAGATATAACCCACTGGGGTACGGAAGCCTACTTTAAGGCATGAAGCTTTTGAAGCTTAGGAGCCCTGTTAAAGATGATCATTAAGGGACTTACCATTGGTAGTTTTAGCCCAAGCATCGAAGACTACTCTTAGTTTGGTGGTCGTATGTACTTTCTTTGAAAACTGCATGATGCGGTATGTAATACTGCTCTTCCGATTCCTTGGGAGGATCTGTTGCTTCCATGTGTCCCAGCTTGATGTATTCATCCATACACTTACTGTAGTCTTCTTGGAGCTGGGGATTCTTTGCAAACTGTCGTTGAAGTGCTGCAAATCTTTGCAATGCCTGTGGTCTTTATTGGCCAAGCCTAGGTGACTGGTTGTTTATAAATGACAACGTGACTTGGTACCTTCCTGTAGGGGTACGTTTATGCGATGTTTCGAAGATCTGTTGACAGTTCTTCGTCCTGTGTTAGGATTGGTTTTGCTGGAATTTCTTCAATGTTCCAGAAACGTGTGAGCAGCTCGCTTATATCCTGATCTGTTGATCTGGCCGTAAATGCGGAGACTTGCTCAGTGAATTTGTTCCTTGTTGGTCCTATGATGATCCATCCAAAGTGTGTGTTGATGCCTATTGGAGCTGTCTTCGGTCCACGTCGGATTTCGTCCTGTATAATTTCTGCATAAGTTTTTGCTCCTAAAAGTGCATCGATCCGTCCTGGTTTCCAGAATGTTGTATCTGCCAATTGCAAGTTGTTGAGGTGCTTCCATTCCTCCTTGCAGACTACCCTTGTTGGTAGACGGTCGGTGATTTGATTAAGAACCATAAAGTCAACTGCTACTGAGTCCGCAGTAGAGACACGTGGTTTGAGAAGAAGGCTGACTTGACGGTGAGCTGTTGCTGCTTGGCTGTTGTTTAAGCCTGTAATCGTAACCGTAGTATTTGTTGTTGTGGCACCTAGCTGTTTGCATGCTGCCTCGGTGATGAATGACGATTCCGATCCCGGATCAATCAGGCATCTCAGTGTTTTTGGTTCGCCATGTTCGGCATAAGCAATGACTAATGCGGTTGAGAGCAACGCGCGATGATTTTTCATTGCTAAAAAAATTTGTGTGTTGTTAGTTCCTTCAGCGCTTTCGGCTGCGTGTGGCTTTGGGCACGTAGGATGTGTAGTTGGAGACGTTTCTCCCTGATGAAGATGCTCTTCGTTTGATCGAGTTGATCCATGCTCTCTGTTTTTGTTGTCTTCGTGAAGGGTTGTGTGATGCTTCTGTTGACATCTGCGACATCTATACTTGCTGGTACAATTATTTGTCGTATGCTGGCTTGATAGGCAGTTCAGGCATCTACCGGTTGTTTGCATGAATTTACGTCTGGCGTCGCTATTCATTGCTTGGTATCTTTTGCATGGATGAACATAATGTTTTTGGTGACATACTGGACACCAAGATTGCTTCATGGCATGATGTGTATGCGTGATTCTTTGTGTAGCGGTTGATTTTGGATGGGCTAAGGGTTTGGAAACGATTGCGTCTGCGATTGATTCCAATACTCTTAGCCTTGTATTCAAAAAATTACGAAACTTAGAGAGAGTTGGGAGAGTTTGCGTTGCTCCTAGCACCTCCTCCCATAGTCGTAATGTACTAAAAGGAAGCTTCTGTACCAGTAAATATATCACAATTGCATCCCAAGATGATGTATCGACGTCCAGATTCTTTAGTTGCTACAAATTGGGCTTACAAATCAGTCGACTCGCTTGCGGAGGGCCTTACATTCCACAAAATACATACATAAATATTTAAATTGGTTAGTTGAAGAGATTTGCCTACTAAGCAATACAGCAATGAGTTTCCTTGCGGAGTTTATTCTGGGTTAACTCAGACCTAGCGCCCATAGAAATACGGATTGGGTAAAGCTCTGATAAATCCAGGAAAACTCCACGAAACCCGTCGGATTAAGACGGGTTATGCATATGTGTTTGTTTAAGTATCAAGTTACCGCATACGAACAGGGGATTCCCCACTTGCATTACTGCGTTTCCATGAACAGAGGTAGAGTTTTCGTTAGGTAAACAAAAAGCTTTTTCCCTCAAGTTAACTCGATGCTGTTTCCATGACGGCTCTGACAGATAAATAATTTTACATTGCGTCGCCGTTGATATTCGTGCAGTAAAAGATACTTAATCACACATACATATATGCAAAACTCGACTTAACTGGATTGGGTTATTAGAGTTTACTTGGATTCAACGAAACTTTACTCAACCCCCGTTTCTATGGGCGCCTATTTTGAAAAAACCCCAGGGTAGACTTTTTTTTGGGCCATAAAACCTACTAACTACGCATTATGTTAAGTTATTCCCCTGTAACCTATAAAAGTCCTTCAATCTACTAACTACGCATTATTTATGTCATTTCGACTTCTGCAAGCTGAGTAACTTGATCACCTTATACCTTATGGAAAATAACGAAATACGGCAAATCCCCTACCAACATACGATTAGGTTTTTCCCGTACAGCTAATCGTCCCCGATTTTTTCCATCGCCGTGATTACATGACATACCAGAAAGTTTTTCCGAACGGTGTATGATTGCAAGTCGGTGTATCGTTTCATTAATTTTGAAAGGGTAAAAATAATGGCAAATTTGAGCAATTTAGATATATTAATTCAAAAATTTTCATGGCCTCAACGAAAGCTTCAACGCGGCTCCAGTCTTACGCCGTGAACACCCCCGCAAACAAGCGCGAACGCAAATATGGATGGTTTTCACGCTTAGCTCGCGCCTTGCTTTCGGATACGTGTGGATACGGCGTGAATTCTTGCCATCAATTCACGGCGCGAGAGTGAATAGAAGTGCAGATCTTCAGGCCCGAACTGACGATAAATGCGATTTTCGTCAGCTTTTTTTTGACCTGTAGGCATTCTTGAACTTCAGGCCATACAGTTGGCGGCCAGTCAGTGTATAGTAATAGTTGGCCTCATGGCGAAAACTTTCAGGTCACGCCCTGCCGTCGAACTGTGTAAAAATTGGAGCCTTAAGATATGGTTAAATCCTACACAAAAAATTTACTCGATTGTTTAGCCTCTAACGGCTAGCCAAACGCGCGACTCGTCGAATGTTGCAGTGTACAAGCCAACTAACACTGAACCGCGAAAAGGCCATTCGAATTTAGAACTACAAGAGGGCACACACGGATCCCGATCCGAGCGTAATAAAATCCTTTTTGGGTGAGTGCTCACGTTTTGGTAGGTAATGGACACACTACAAGCGAGAAAACGAGGAGGGCAAGGGAGTCCGAATTATCAGTTATATCAAATAAAATCTTGCTCCCAGCAACCACCCCCTCCCCCCTCTACCCAGATCAACTTTTTACATGTCTTTCACTAGATTTAAATACGGTTCACGGTTACGTACACGGATTTTATACGAGAGATCCTTTCCTGCAGTTACGACCTCCATTACGTATTTTTAATGTAAATACTAGAGATTATTTTAAAATTTAAAAATCTCACGTGAGGAGGGAGGGGGTCGAGGGAAATGTCACGATATCTCACCAAGTCGTCGAAAAATCGCAAAAATCACCTCACGTAATTTAGGGACGACCCCATATTAGAGCTGAGCCGGACTTACAAGAGGCAGTTCATTTGTCCCGTACACGATAGTAAATTGTACTGAGATCTAAACTTTTTCAAATGTCCCGGTTCAAAAATAATGTACTACTTGGGATATGAGCGTGCACCGTGCGTTTGTAAATTACAAAGTGGAAGACATTTCTTAGTTCTTTAGAGGCAGTAAAATATCCAATTCGAATTGCGGCGAGGTGAGATTGTAAACACGAACTGGAGAGAAATCTCTTATATTTTTGGAGCGAGTGAAATTTTATACTACAGAGACATTTCTTACATTTTTTGAGGGAGTGATGTTTTATACTCGAGAGACATTTCTTACTTCTTTTTTGGCGAGGTGCGATTGTGAAATAGAAATATACTTTCTGGAGGCATAGCTTTCATACCTACTCTGAGTCAGTTTGAAGCATAAGAGATTCAAAACGGTGATTCTGAAGCCATGATCTACTCGCATCGCAACATTTGAGCCATTCATTACGTAATGTGCAAGCAATATAATGGCACCTCGCCTCATTTGAAGTGAGACATTTTACTGGTTCAAAAGGAAAAAGAGGCTCCTCTTACAAACTCATTTTATAATCGTGTCCTACCCAACACTGCCCCATATATCGAATGAAGTCGACCAACTATTATCCGTTTTCATTATCTTCCCTCATCTACGCAGTTTCAGTGACTAAAAATTATCCTTAAACATAAAATAAAGCATCCTTCAAAAAGCTGAAACAGGATTAAAATGTTTTTTTTTTTTCGTTGGATTAATTACATTTACAAACTCCTAATGTGTAGCCTTTGATGGTGATTGCTAGCGCTGTGCTCCGTTCGAGCAAAGTGCCTCGGAATATATTTTTTTTGTGGGGAAAAAGTTGAAAATTATTCATAAGAACTTTCTTTGGCTAAAATTCAATTAGGCCTACCCAACTTAAGTGAAGGAACAAACGGGGTAAAACTTAGAGTGATGAGTTAAATATCAACGTTGAAAGTTAATTAAAAGTTTTACTAAATTACACCGAGCAATTACCATGCAGGTGGATGGATGGATTCGTGTGTGCGTTTTAATTAATTGTGAAAAGTAATTATGGAAATTCTTTTTAATAAATAAAGTGTGAGGAAAATTATATTATTTCATCGTACAAAAAATTTTAAAACTGCAATTATTTTGCATTTATGCAATAATAATTATCTTGAGAGATAACTATCAGTAATAATTATTATTTTCATAAAATGATGTCATTTTCTGAGTAAATAGCGATAATTTTGCACTTGAGTTTTGAAGTTGGTGGTTCCAAGTAGCTCAATGATTGCAAGAGTAAAAGAGGGAAAATTACTCATTTTGTTACAATTACATTAAAACTGTACTACTTGGAAACATTTCCAGAGGCGTAGATTATTATTAGTTTTAAATTCTTTAAGTTGGCTAAACTATTAAACTATTAAATAAAAACCTTTTGTTATTATGCACAAACAGGGCCGGTGCTTGGTTTTTTTTGCGCCCGGTGCATACTGCCATATTGCGCCCCATCACTTTTTGGTCGCAGTGAAGGACAATGGAAAGAGACAATAAACAAAAAAGCAAAAAAAAATTGAAATTTAATAAACCAAGAAATTCTATTAACTAGTTCATCTTTTTCCATGGCCTTACACTTAGGGAGTTTTGTTCTCCTTACTTCATTTATTTGGCTCTTTTATAGCAACTATTAGAACAAGATTTAAAAGTGCTTCAACAGCGCCCAAAGAGTTGATATGGCACTTTTTAAAGATTTTTTTAGTATTTGCAGTCCTGGCTTCGAGTTCACGGGTATGCTCCGTGGGCTCCCAAATTCCACTCCGGCCCTAATTTTCCTTTAGCGTAGTAAAGGCAGAGCGACGGTGGTATGGAACTCGTTGTTGTCCCAGTTGGAAGGTAATTGCGATTCCACCGTTCCCTGGTTGATGGAAATGTTCGCCCTATATTATATTACATCGGGAGGTTAAGAGAAGTGTCCGGCGTGATAAAAGGCAGCAGATAAATGAGCTCGCAGAAAAAGCGGAAAACGCGGCAAACACAGGCAACAGTAAGGTGCTGTACCAAATCACTAAACAGCTCTCGGGAAAGCACTCTACTAAAAAGCATGCCGTTAAGAGTGCGGATGGAAGGCTGCTGTGCAGCGACGAAGAGCAACTCCAAAGATGGAGCATATTAATCTCAGGAAAACAGCAACAATGCACAGCTAAAAAAAATTACCACCCGGGCCCCATCCAAGACGGAAACATATACTAACCGCAATTCACGCAATGGGCAATGGTAAAGCAGCAGGAAAAGATGGCATCCCGCCAGAATTGTTGAAAGCCGACTCAAGCCTCATAGCAGATGCGCTTCAGCCAATTCTAGAAATAGCATGGAACACCTGTACCTTTCCGGAGGATTGGACGGAAGGTATCATAGTCAAAATACCAAAAAAGGGGGTCCTAACAATATGCGACAACTGGAGAGGTATCTGTTTATTATCTACTGTGGGCAAAATTTTATCCATATATTACTATCTAGGATAAGAGAGGCAGTAAATTGAACGCTTTGGAGGCAGCAGTCCGGATTCAGGAAGGACCGCTCATGTATTGATCATATTAACACCTTGAGAATAATAGTGGAGCAGTCTACTGAGCTCCGATCCCCCCTTTACCTTGCTTTCGTAGACTATGAGAAAGCGTTCGACTCGGTTAATAGGAGCTTCATTTGGCAGGCACTACGGCGACGTGGACTGCCTGATAAAATAATAGAATTGATAAAAGCCCTATATAACAATTCCAAATGCAGAGTTCTCCATAGTGTAAAATTATCCGACAGCTTTGAGGTGAGCTCAGGAGTACGACAAGGATGCCTACTCTAGCCTTTACTATTTCTTATGGTAATAAATGGCATTCTTGTCGGCGCTCTAGATAGTAGAACAGGCGGCATACAATGGGGTTTGTTAGACCGCCTTAAGGATCTCGACTACGCCGATGATATCTGTTTGCTGGCCCACAGACACCAGGACCTCAAAAACATGTTAAACAATTTGGCAACAGAAAGTAGTCCAGCAGGCTTCAGGCTAAATCCGACTAAAACTAAACAAATGCGGATAAATGCAAACACCATTGAACGAACAGCGCTGAATAACCGTGACGTGGAACTGGTAAATAAATTCTGCTACCTCGGTAGCATTATTACCGAAAATGGTGGGGCAGAAGAAGACGTCAGTTCCAGAATAAACAAAGCACGAGGCGCATATTCATGCCTCTCCCGCATATGGAGATCAACGGTGATTTCCACTAACACCAAATTGCGGTTGTTCAACTCCAACGTTAAGGCAGTTCTTTTGTATGGTTGCGAAACATGGAAAGTCACCCAATTCATAACAGGCGCCTACAAGTCTTCATCAACAGATGCCTTCGTCGTATCCTAAAAATCCGCTGGCAAGATAGAATTTCAAATGAAGAACTATGGCGCCGTGCCGGCCAAGAAAGGATAGACGACCAAATCAGGCGAAGGAAATGTAATTGGGTTGGCCACACCTTGCGACGCGAAAACGAAAATCTAGCCAAACAGGCTCTTGACTGGAATCCGCAAGGTTCCCGTCGAGTAGGAAGACCTAGAACAATATGGAGGAGAACCCTACTAGAAGAAGCCGCAACAACTGGGAGATCCTGGTCGGAGCTAAGAGCTGTCGCTCAAAACAGAGTCCGCTGGAGGGCAACTGTTTCCGCCCTATGTCCCGTGAGGGATTAAAGGAGTTTAAAGAAGAAGAAGATATTATATGGAAGCTGGTGCTGCCAAATTTTCCTGCGGGCCAAGAAATGTTGGGCAGAGCGGCCGGCTATATAGGTCTGCTTCTTGCCGAGAAGAAGAACACGAGTTCCAGGCCGCCGAGCTGCCTTTGATATGTAGGGAAAGAGTTCACGAAAGCATCTATCCGGACAGAGCCTCCGTATCAGAATAAGGCATTATACAACTAGGTGCGCTCGTTGGCAAGAGGAGATCCTTTAACGACAGTGCAAAACCTACCCACTACCATGCAGTCTTCGGCAGGATAACTTTACATCTTGGCTTGGTAGGCCCGACCATATTTGCCTATGCCTTTCAGGTCAACTTCCAGTGGCCACCATGTGGAGGTTGTGATCGCACTTCCACAAGTCCGAGAATGAATTTGATTTTTTTTTTTCATAATGTTAAATTGCGCCTCCGTACAATTGCGCCCGGTGGAAGTGTACCATATGCACCTATGAAAGCGCCGTCCCTATGCACAAACTGTACAATAAAAGTAAGTACGAGTACCGTAGTAGTCGTCCGAATTGCATAGGATATATGATAATGGTAAGATCAAGCGGTAATGAGCACTAGTTCGCAAAAGCAAGAAATAACAGTGTAATATTACTTTGCTTATTTATGTATATAATAATTTATCTATGCTCTTTTTTTGACATTAAATTCAACAATTTTTAAATCAAAAGAAATCCCTTTTCAAATAAAATTCACCTTTTTATAAATAAAATTCACCTTTTTGCAAAACTGAATTCACCTTTTTGCAAATTGAATCCACCTTGTTGCAAATCAAATTCGCATTTTTGAAAATTAAGTTCTTCTACATTATATATTGCTAGCTGGAACCCGGTATGCCTTGCTGCACACATAAGCCAATAGTATGGCGTACGCCAAAACAATTGGGAATCTAAAAATCGCTTTTTCATTGGCAGTGAGAGTCCCAAATCTCACAACGAAACAACATTCGAAAAGAAGCATAAAGCGTTGCTACGATGTCATAATTATTTCACTCTAAAAAAATTTCGGAAATATTTCATCCCCGCATTCATCGCCAGTAATTATCTATATCGATTTTAGTTTTGAAAGTTTCTGCAAAAAAAAAATCCCAAATCATGCCAGTCTCCGTAAACTGACTGTTGTAACGCGACACTAAATGCTGTATCTGAAGCGTAACTATCAAGATTAGTTCGCTATGCGTATTGAAAGCTAATATTGTTGTTTCCGGAAGATTGTTTAAAATTTTTTTGGTCGCTTCTCTCGCATCATTGCCCAGTTCTGTCATTCTTTTTTGAACGGCCGCGGAGCTTCTGTATAGTCAACTGATTTTCTGCTGCCTATGGAATGAGACGGGGCGATAGAAATTGTACATGTTCATCCCTAGGAAAGTTCTTTGTTTGCTTACTTCTATTGGAAGGGTAAAGATGTTCTCCCAATTTGGAAGAAACTACTACCGGGGCTCTTTGCAGCCCGTATAGTACATACTTCGAGCCTTGTGCGATGGTCATACTAAGAGTAGTACGGCATTTTTGAAGTGGTATATTTCAAAAAATTTAAGGCCTCAGTACAATTTACCGGCGTGTAAGGAACAATTGTACTGCTTCGCGTAAGTCCTGCTCAAGCCTAACCGCAGGGAATTTTTTAATCAAATAGCACTGGGAGCTATTGAAGCAAGATGTAGGTTTTAAAATGACAGAATAGAAATTTGTTTGTAGCAAACGAATATTTGCAAAAATCAAAACAAACATTTTTGTAACGTTGCTTTCCATGACCTTATCATAATTCCAATAAATTATCCAACAGGAAGTTCATGCACTGCACAATCTTAGATTATAAACTAGTCTCGATGTACCCTCGATCGTAACAAGATTATTAAATTTGTCCGTACATGCATAGTAACCCCCAATAACGGAAAGATGGGGTAAATAAGAAGAAGGGGAGCTAGTTAGTGGTTGAGTTTCGAAGCCACGACACATGATCTCCAAGATTTTTAGTTTATTTTATCGAAATTATCGGGCAACAAAATTCTTGTGGTAACTGGCTAGACCTGATCTTCACCAATTCATACGAGGAGGTGAATAATCTACTCGTTTCCGATGAGGAAAACCTATTTTCTAACACCATCCACCACTCAGCCTGGATCCTCGAGTTTAATTCATCAATCCCCAGGCATCGTATATCACATAACAATGCACTTGTTTACGATTTTAAGAACGAGGACCTGGACAGTATTGGTTTCGAGCTAGTATCAGAACTGATGACAAAGCTAATTCAAATAACTATAATAGTATAAAATCCACAAGATTTTTCTAGAGAATTTATTTTTCCTGAACGTTAACAAACAAATATGTCCTCCGTATATCGTTCTGCGCTAAAGCGGGTGTTCAAATTCGTATTGAGCGTGCTGAAGCGTTGTTGACAAACTGGGAAGCGAATGACTTCATTTGGAAATTCCAAAGCTTTTCAGAGATATTAGCAAAACTGTAACTGAAAAGTACTTGTCAGACTTGACCCAAAAGAGCAAATTTTGCGGTAACTTCTGGAAATCCCGGGATGAGCCACAATTTCCTGAAACTGTATCACGCGTAGAAAACAATTCCCCGTCAAAAAGTGCTAATCCAAGGTTTGAAAAAATCGCGCTGTTTTTAAAGGGTAACGAAATTTTTGCACGGTTTTGAAAGGTTGTCGGATTTTGACAAGTGATGTTTTGTTCGAAGGTTATCGCTGTGCAGAGCCCAAAAAAGATCACTTCGTTTAGAACGGGTCTTAATCCATCGAGTTTATTAGATATATATTAGCAAAACTTGTCAATTTAAGGTCTTTCTGACGATTAGCCGAAGTTTTTCTATTTAAACAAAAAAGGCCCGACCGAATATTTTGAAATTTTTTTCAGGGCATTTCTTCGTTAATATTCTTTTTTCGGCACCTCAATGAAGTCGATATAGTCTTTAGTACGCGTGGTATCGTGCAGGTACAAAAATCACTTACGCCGCTTAAACAAAAAAACGGCTCGACCGAATTTTATGAAAATCTTTTCAGATCATATTTCGGTTAATACGCTTCGAACGACACCTCAACGAAGTCGATTTCTTTTTTGGTTCTCGCGATATCGTGGAGGAAAAAATACCCACACACACACATACTTCCTCCCAATTTTTTCCTTAAAATGCTCCTGGGACCTTGAAAGATGAAAATACGTCGAAATTTTCGATTTCGATTTTCGGACCGATTCACAGGACAACATTTGATATAAGAAAAAACACGACAAACGATCGATATAGTGTTCTGGGGGGTTTTCAGGTCGCTGATTACGGTGAGCGGGTTGGTAAACCTTCATCACATCAGGTTTAAGGTCATTTGAAGGTCAAAGTGACTTAATGCGACCGAAAAAAATCTGAAAAAAGTCATGCGTTATGTTTTTGAGGTCCCTGAATACGATTCCGTAGTTTGTTTGGCCTTTCGCCTTTGTTTAAGGTCATTTTAAGGTCATTTTAAGGTCAAATCAACATATTCGAATGCAATTTACTGCTTATCGAGTATAGCTTAATTATTTTCCCGCTGGTATAATTGAAGAACGTTCATTGTCATTGAAACTCCTACTCTATACTCACTTTCCTGGCTCAACATCCCTTGCTGCATCTGCAGAAATAGGTTTTGAAGGCCCAACTAGTGCACATAATTTAGGCACCGTTGACAGATTGATAAACAGGGATTTACTCCTGTGGTCCATAGAAGCCTTCATGCCTTATAAAACACCTGGACCAGACGGAATTTATCCCATCGAAATTCAGAAAGTCAGTGATCATTCCAAAAGCGGGTAAAATCTCCTACAACAATCCAAAAGACTTGAGACCTATATGTCTCACATCCTTTCTCCTCAAGATACTAGAAAGATTTGTGGAGATCCTTGTTAAGCAAAGCATTGATAGAAAACTGCTTTCTCCCTCGCAGCATGCCTACATGAAAGGTAAATCAGTAGACACTGCTCTCCACTCCATGGTAGCGGTTATCGAAAGATTCCTTGAATTCAAAGAATTCACGTTGGCTGCTTTCTGAGATATTGAAGGTTCTTTCAACAATGTTGAACCTTCTGCGGTCACGAGGGCACTCCAGCGTCTGAATGTTGATGGGTGCTCCTGGTCCTTTATTGATCAGCTGCTGGGGTGCAGGATCATAAAGTCTAGCCTGGGGCTTTCGGAAGAAGTCAGACGGGTTAGAAGAGGCACACCACAAGGTGGGGACTTATCGCCGCTCCTTTGGAATATCACAGTCAATGAAGTGCTGATAACTCTAAAGGAGTCTGGGTGCACCACGGTGGCCTATGCTGATGATATTGTGCTGGTGGTGACCGGCAAGTACATCACAACAATAAGAGATATAATGCCACAAGCATTGGATACTCTTGCTCATTGGGCTACTACAAAGGGTTTAGGCGTCAACCCAGCCAAGACTGAAGTAGTGATCTTTACAAAAAAGCATAGCCTTCCTAATTTTCCTTCTTTAAGACTTTGCAATGAAACACTGCATCTAAAGGAGGATGCGAAATTTCTAGGTCTCGTACTCGATAGGAAACTAACGTGGAGGCCGAATCTTTTAGAAAGAGCAAATAAGGCCAAAACAGCTCTCTTCTTATGCCGGAGAACGATCGGAGTCAACTGGGGCCTTAAACCCCGCTTCGTCCACTGGTTCTATATAGCCGTATTCAGACCTATACTTATGCATGGTATATCGGTATGGTGGACTGCATTACAGAAGATTACGCATCGTAAATACTGGAAAGAGTCCAAAGAACAGCTGAGCTGTGTATCAGTGGTGCAATGAGAAGCACCACTACAGCTGCGCTGGATGTCTTATTCCATCTTACTCCTTTGGACATACACGTCGAGCAAATGGCTGCATGGGCGGCTGCCAGGACAAAGGCTTCTCTTGGATGGACTCCCTACTCATATGGCCACTCATCCATTCTTAGAAAGTTCGCCACCGCTGCGAACAACCTAGATTATACTACACCTACGTGGACCTTGGAGAAAGGTTTCAATACCATCATTCCGGCCAGAGATGACTGGACAGAGGGTGTTATCCCAACTGGGTCATTATGTATTTTCACAGATGGCTCAAAAATTGGGAACAGGGTTGCTTCTGGTATGTAGGTGTTGAATACAGATGCCTGTCTCCGTCTACCCGATCATTGGTAATGAAGAAGAGGAAGAAACTGTCTCCCATCTTCTCTGTACATGTCCCGCCCTAGCAAGGAAAAGAGGGACCTTCCTTGGCTCACCTTTCCTTGATGGATTGAGCGAGCTGCAAAATATTGGTGTCTCTAGACTCTGACGCTTTATCAAAAGCTCAAAATGGCTTGAAATGGCCTGAACTATGTCCCAACACTAAAATGGCATCACAATGGGCCCAATGGCGTTCCAAAGTGCCTAAGGCTCCCTGGTGGAGGCAGCCATTTCAACCTAGCCTAACCCTAGTTGCAGCTTAAATTGGAAAATTCTATTTATGTATATCTGCAATAAAATATGCTGAAGTAAATATTCCTTTTTTAATTTCGATGTGATTATGATTTTTATTAGCTTTAGTGGAAAAAATGAAGCGCGGTCTTTGTGAGCGCACGTCTACGACAGTTTACCAATTCCTGCAAGTCTCCACTTGAGGTTTAATAATATAAACAATGACATTACTAGTTATGATTACATTTTATTTATAAAATTTTTAATTTTTATCAGTTTTACAATCACTCTATATTATATAAAACAATATCTATTGACAATTACTTTACATTCCCAAATACCTTAAATTACTTTACAATATCCACTAATTATAAACCCACTTACAACACATACCTATCAACAAAACTTAAAACATTTTCATATTAATATATTTCACAGGTAAATAATTATGTTTTTTATAATTAAATAAAATTTCCGATGGTGATATTTCAATACCTGGCAATGCTGTATTTCTATATTCTAATAATGCATTTAAAAATTTTATTTTATTATTTACAGATTTAATTAATATTCTATCAATTATAATATTTTCATAATTATATGGTAATTTATATGATTTATCATATATTAAATTTATATTAAAATTATTAATAAATTTAATAAATTCATTAATATTATTAAAATAATCAATATTTGTATAAATACATTCTGGATAACCATATATTGAAAAGATTTTTCTTATAATTATTAATATATCATTTTTACAATTTGATTTTAATTCATATAATTCAATCCATTTTGAATAATAATCATATAATATAAAATATGTTTTATTAAAATTTTTTAATTTAATTATTGTAATACCAATTATTTTAAATGGTTTATTTGGTAGATTTTTTTCAATAATTAACTCATTTGACCAATAAAATAAATTATAATCAATATTATTTTTTAATAAATAATTATAAAATTCAATTTCATATGTTTTTGGTATTATAATTTTTTGTTTATAATATATTATACCATTATATTCATAAATATTATCTTTTAATTTATAATATTTTAATAAATTTCTATTATTTATTAATTGTTTATCAATTGGCCAACCATTTTTTATATAATTTAATAATTTTAATAATATTATATCATATTTTGTTTCATTTTGTATTTGTAATTTTTTATCATTTATTATATTAATATTTGTTATAATTTTATATAAATCCATACAATCCATAATATTTTTATTGAAATTAATATTTGTTAAATATTTTGATATATATAAATAATTATTTGGTATATATATAACTGTTAAATTATATGATAATAATTCAATTAACATTTGATATAATCGTGGTGAATGAATTGTATTTAAATTTTTATTAAATATATTTGCAATTATTTGATTATTTGTATAAATTATTATTGTTTTACCATAAATAAAATGATGAAATTTTTTCATTAAAATTATAATTGATAATAAATCTTTTTCATTTTGTGAATAATTTGTTTGAGTTTTTGGTAATTTAAATGTTGTTATATATATTGGTTGATTTTTATCATTATATAAACAACAACCAATTGTATTACTTTTTGTATAAAATGTAATTTTTGGTTGATTAATATTATTATATTTTATATTATTAATTTTTTTACATATAATATTATTAAAATAATGTAATATATCTGAATGTTTTTTAGTCCAATTAAATTTTTTATTTAAATTAATTTTAAAATCATCTAATAAATCAATTAATTCGGGTATATAATTATAAATATAATTATTAATACATTTATAATCATAATATTCATTTAAATCAATTGGATCTTTAATATTTAATATTATATTTGATTTAAATTCATCTGATTTATAACCATTTATATTAAATATATAACCAAAATAATTAACACTATTTAATTTATATTGAAATTTATTAGAATTTATGGTTATTGATAATTTACGTATTAAATTAAATAAATTTTGTAAATTTTCATCATGTTCCATTTCGGTTATGCCATAAACAATAATATCATCTAAATATACAAATATACCATTTAAATTACTAAAGTAATTTTTCATGTAATTTAAACATATTTCTGTTGTTACACATAAACCAGGTGGTAAACGTTTAAATTTATAATAACCAAATGGTGTTATAAATGTACATAAATCACTTGATTCATTATCTAATTCAATTTGATTATATATATTATTTAATTTAATTATTGAATAATATTTTTTATGTGCTAAAGCTGTTTTTAAATCATGAAAATTTGATGGAATAAAATTTTCATGTATTAATGATTTATTTAAATAATATGGATTTATAGTATATGGATAATTTTTATATAATATTAAATTATTAATCCATTTATTTGGTTGATTAATTTTTGTAATTATATTAATATCAACTAAATAATTTAAATTTTCTTGTAATTGTTTATCTAATATAACATCTAATGGTCTTACTACATCAACAACTGGCTGAACATATTCACTTGTATTTAATTTACAAACTTTAGGAAATTTCCCATAATTACAATTAAATATATCTTGATTATTTTTAATTAAATCATTTTTCATATTTTTATTATTACTATTAATATTACTTAAAATTGTTCTTTCAATAAAATTAAATATTATACAACTATTTATTGATAATATTGGTGTAAAATCAATATCAACAATTGCAAAATCTATAATATTAACAATATTATTAGCTAAACACATTAATTTAATTACACCAATAACACTAATTAATTTACCATTAGATAATTTAATTGAATAATTTTTTTTATTAATTAATAAATTTTTATTAATATTAAATAATTCATTATTAAAAACATTTTTTGGTATTATATTAATTGATGAACCAGTATCTAATAGAAATTTCATTGAATATTTATTTTCAATTATAATTGTTTCATACCATAATTTTTCTGATATTGTTTTTGTTGGTATATGTATTATTGTATTATTATTATTAGTATTTATTTGTAAACAATTATTTTTATTATAAATATCCATTTTTAATTTATTAGTACTGGTATTTAATTTTATTGATTTTTCATTGTAATTATTATTTGATATTTGAATTATATCCATTTTATTTATTTTTTATTTGTTTACACTTTTTTATATAATTAAAAAACTGTTTAATTTAAATTACATTGATGTTGTAAATGTAATAATTGAATACAGAAATCTGAAAAAAAAAGATAATTAAAATAATTAATATATTTAATCAAATTAATAGATATAATTAAAATTTCATACCAGATTATTTTTTAATATAAAAATATACAAATTAATCAAGACTTATTTGACTCACAAAATAAAGACTGAAACTGAGTTGAGAGTTGTCCGTTTTGTCGCATTTGTCGCCGTTTTTTCCAGCTCCTATCTCGAGCTGATATTAAAAGCACACATCAGTCAATCGATATAAAGTTACAAAGATAAGATTTTCCTGATATAAATTAAACATCTGCTATAGAAAAAAACCTACGAAACTTATTTACTAATTTCTATAAAACTTAAAAAAAGATAAACTTAAGAGAAAATCCCTTCTAGCTTATGTTAATTACATTTTTTAATTTGTTGTTCTTAAGTTAGGTCCATCAACTTTTAGAATAATTCATAAAAATTATTCCTTCTATTTTTTTTTACCTGGATTTCACATACCTATTCATAATACGTCATTCGCTTATCAACGATAGCTTACTCATTGATAATATAAGTTTGTTTGTCAGTTTGTCCTCGTCTTATGATAAGGGGCATGTGAAATAGCTTTCATCTTACAAAAAATTTTTAAAATCAGAACAAAATTTTTTTGAAACCAGAAAATTCAATGAAATGTTATTGTTAAATTGTCCAATGTAATTGTTATAATTGTATTTTGAATATTATAGACGTGATCACCATTAACCCATTTCCGACCGGTGTTCTATTAATCGAACGTGAAATTTGTCCATTTTCAATAATTTTTCTAACTATTAAAGTAAATGATATCACGAAGATAGTTAGTATCATATATTGCTTTGATCTTTTTGCTATTTGTAAATAGTATTTACCGTCACCCACACCCCACCCAATTTTGAAAAATACCTTGCCGATAGACCTTTCTTGTAAATAATATTAAAAATATATAATTAAAAACAAAAAGAAGTAATGATGAGGTCCTATAGCCCAAGGCCCAAGCTATATTTTGCAATCAAAAAATCAACACCTGGATGCACCTGGATGGCACAGGTATGAGTCAAAGTTAGTGTTCGATTAATCGAAAGTTGACGCTTAACCCATACCATAAAATTACATACATCCGGTAGATGAAAACTTTGGTATTTGTTATTGGAATGTGGGTGGGTTTAATACCTTGTACAAAATAGATGAAAAGACACAAGAGTTATTCTTAAAAAATGATTTGATTTGTTTTTTTTTTTTTTGAAACGTGGCAACATGTCGAGTCTAATATTAATGTACCTATTTATTTACAAAATTATTTGCATATTTATTCTTTAGCAAAAAAAGCGGCAGGCTCCAGAGGTAGATCAAGTGGAGGTATTAGTCTATTTTTGAGAAAAAATGATGATTTTACATAATGTTGTTAAAGAGACTAAAGCCTCGCACATTATTATTGATATATGTAGTATTTAAATCAGAATGTATTAGAATAGGAGCCTTTTATTGGAGACCGCAAATGGAATTTGATGAAATCTATTTAAACTCAATGCAACATATATTAATATGAAATGTCATTATCAGAACAAAAAGATGTAAGTATGTAGATATGATTTGTCTTGGTGATTTTAATGCGAGGATCGGGAACCTTAATAATGATTTTGAAGACCAAAAGTGGTTTCATTCAACCTGTGCAACAATTACGGGTACTGAGATGAAAATGATCAAAAAGAATAAAAACATGGGTTGCCTAGCTAAATCGCGTACTGAAGGTGTTAAATAAAAGATATTGTAATTAATTTTTTTGGGCCAACTACCCTCATTTGTTAATCATAAAATTCGACCATTAACTGACAGAATATGACACAAAGAAGAGGAAAAATAGGGGTTGCCTGATTTCTACCGGGCCCAATTGTGGGGTTGCCAGGTATAAACAGGCAAGCAAGCGTAGATAATATATACCCTCATCTGTTATTTAATCAATTTTTTTATGTAATGAAAGGTTATTTCATTCCCTATCCAACAGTATTAGGTTGCCTCAGCAAAAGTGTGGCACAACAAAGGTTGCCTAGATTTTAGAGTTCTTCTGTAAGAAGATTTTTTTGTTCTTTGTTTTTGTTCGTTCCATATGTTTTTTTGAAATATGCGATACATGACGGACTAGTGACACAAAGGGTGATTCTAGAGCAATTTTAATGTAGTCCCACAAGAGTCGTGTTGAGTTAAACATTTCCGTATTTATAACTAGAGCTCGTGTATTATTTTACTATGTAGCAAGGGAATGCAGTATGCGAGTCAGTATCGATTTCTTTTATAGAGAACCGCAGACCTCAGAGATAAGCAACCTATGTACTATTGACTATTCCATCTATAGCCATGTCAAACAAACAGCAAGTTCTATTCGAAAATGTAGTGCAGAGAAGAATGAAAGAACTGTCAACGGGAACATACGGTTGATTACTCTACTCACTTTCATCCAATGCTATCACGACAGAACGCTGCTTTTTGTAATTGAACTGCATATGGCTTAATCTCTTATTGTGCTTACAGGTGACGTCAGCAGAAAGGGCAAGGAATGACAAGGTAAGGTAAATGTACCATATTCCGGCCTAGTACATAATTACCGTCTATTATTTTGTAAGCTATAAAATAAGGAAACCGTTGAATATTTTGGAATATAAAATAACCACAAATAATGAATGATATTCTAGGAGTAAAATAATTCACCTTAGTGAATCGTCTTTTTCATTTGGAGTACATAAACTCCTTTTCAATCAGCCGGTCGACGCGAATACGTCATCCGAAGCAATTTCGTTATGTAAACTACGAAAGGGGTGGGTCCGTCTTCTTAAGATTATAACAAGCATTAGGATGTATATTTTTGCAGTGTTTTAATTTTTCCTTTTAAATAATATTTAAGAACTCGTAGTTATTAGGTGTTTTTATAAATAAAAAAGGCAATAGTTTGATGGACGGAATTACGTTCATAATTTTAGTATGTATGTATGTTATTCCGTTCTTAGAACGGAATTGAGAACAAAATGTGTGGTGATGTGAAAGCATATTCCGTGCTAAGGAATTTAAACAAGTTTTAAGTAATTATAATATTTTCAAGCACTTTTTCCTCAAAGTATGTATATAAAAAACTCGTAATTTATTTGTGAACAATTTATTCTTAAGCAGCCTACACACGACAAACTTGGTTGCAAACAAAGTTGGCAACATTTGGTGTTGGTGTTAAAATTTAAAGTGTGTAGGTTGGTTAACAACTTAAAATTGAAGTTTGTCGACGGTTGGAATGAAATCAAAAAATTTTGATTTTTAGTAGAAGTTGGCAACCATGTTGTATGTCTGTAGCGGTATTGAGAACTTAGCCAGCGAAAATCAGTTGAAAAAGTAATTTGAACGGTGCACTTGGTTGATGTTTGCACGGATGTTGACAATCAAATTGGAGTGTCTGTACATTTCATGATGTCAACTTTGTTGCCAACCAAGTTTGTCGTCTGTAGGCCGCTTTAGGAATAAACAATCTGTACCAGGGCCACCAATACTACCCTGACATGCATTAAAATACTTTTTTGGCGATTTGGAACATGTGATTATTCTATCGCAGATCCTCAGTTGAAGTTATGCCGAAGATTATAAGAAATGGATCAGTCATTAAATTCGCACCGTCCACAGACGGAAGGTTGGTAAAGGTTTTATTTGAAATGAGATAGTACTTTATTTTTAGAACCCGGGAAACCCACGGCAGAAATAGTGTGGTACCAGGTCTGAGGCCATCTAATATCGTCTTGATTGATTGGCCAGAGAGGAAATTCTTAGTCCAGTTCCTAAGTCGACACTTATAGCCTGAGGTTTACTCAGCAGAACGGAGTGCCATACTTTTGTCGAAAGCTTTGGAGATATCTAGAGCAACCAGACCAAACTTAACAAAACGATGAATACTCTGAGATGCTCCGACAGAACGACGAAAAACGCTTGTCGTATATAATATAGTTAGATTATTGCCTCCATCACTTTGGAGATAATAGAAGTAATTGGTATTGGACGGTAGTGTCGTTAGATTCACGTTTTTTCTGTATGGGCTAAACTTGAGTTAGTTTCCGACGGTCTGGATCGATTTCGGAAAATTTTACAGGAGAAAAAGTTTGCGCAGAAGTTACGCACATTTCTTTTGAACCAAAGAGGGTATATTGTCCGAGCCAGTGCATTTACTGACATCAAGTTCGTTGAGAATCCTGTTTCCCATGTAAAAATGTCCAAGAAAATACACTGAAGAACAGTTTACAAAAGGTTTGGAGTCTATCCAGCGTGGAACTATCATAATATACAGGGCCTCTACATATAAAGGAAAAGAACCTAGTTGGTTAATGGGCGACGCAATTGGCAGTAATAATTGGGTTTCCAATAACCAAAGATCAGCTGCTCATTCTTTTTTTTTTTAAATTAGCTGAAAAATCCAGCCAGGCACTGAAATGAGAGATTTTCAAAAAGAAATCCTAGTATTAGTCGGATGGCATTACAGACTTTGGCAATGTCACTTAATTCTCTAAATAAATTAAATATTATTTGCAGAACGCTCATTTAAAATTAGGCCGGAATTAAGGACATATTAGCACGGAATTAGATACAGAGTAACGGTTGGTTTTTTGATAACTATTTAAAGTGAACGTGGTTCGTAGGTGATCCAACGCCCTTACAAGTTGAGGATATTCTCAAAAAATTCAAAAAAAAGAGAGCGATGAAGAAATGGAAATAGATTTTGAGATAGGCACTTCTGACGAGTCAGAGTCGGAATAAGTTTTTATATAGTTTGCATTCCATAATTTTGTTGTTGTTGCTGTTAAATTAATGTGTGAATAAAAAAAAATCATTATTAATATTTAATCTAATTTGAATCTAGCATTTGATCAATGCAGCTGCGCTCACACCATCGGAAAAAGAGTTCTTTCAGAAGAACTCTAAAATCTAGGCAACCTTCGTTGTTCCACACTTTTGCTGAGGCAACCTTATACTGTTGGATAGGGAATGAAATAACCTTTCATTACATAAAAAAATTGATTAAATAACAGATGAGGGTATATTATCTACGCTTGCTTGCCTGTTTATACCTGGCAACCCCACAATTGGGCCCGGTAGAAATCAGGCAACCCCTATTTTTCCTCTTCTTTGTGTCATATTCTGTCAGTTAATGGTCGAATTTTATGATTAACAAATGAGGGTAGTTGGCCCAAAAAAATTAATTACAATATCTTTTATTTAACACCTTCAGTACGCGATTTAGCTAGGCAACCCATGTGCGTTTTATCAATGTATATATTATCTATCATATAATAGTTGTCATCATCAAATAACAGATGAGGGTATATATTTCTTATACCGGATCTTAGACTAAAAGAAGAAATCCAAAAGATTAATGCTGAAGTTTCGAAGGAAATGGGAAAGGAATATGAAGCGAAAATTCCGAAGCTGAAGAATCCTAGAATAAGAATATATCATGTTGATGAAGTAATGGAGGGCGAGGACCTGTTGCAAGCAATAAGGAATCAAAATCCACAAATAGTTCTGAGGGAATCAAAAATAGAGGTGAAAATAAACAAGAAAACTAAGAGCACACATGTGTTGGTCATTGAGACTGATCCTAAAACTTTCAGTAGAATGATGATGGAGAAGAAATTGAAGATAAAATGGCAAAGATGTACTGTACGTGAATATCTGTTAATCTCCTGGTGTATGAAGTGTTTTCTTACGATCACTGGAATGAAAATTGTGAAAAAGGAAAAATTTGTATGAAATGTGGGGGGAACATACGGTAAAGGAATGTAGAACATCGGAAATAAAATGCATGAATTGTGTAACTGCAAATGGAAAACTAGGCTTAAAACTAGATGTGAATCACAGTGTACTCAGCAACGAATGTCCAGTGTATCAAAGGAGAATAAATATAAAAAGAAGGGCAATTATGTATGAAAGTATATAGCAACCCAAAAAGAAAGAAAATTTTAGAAACGGAAGTGTACTAGTTTGGAATGTGAATGGTTTAATTGCTAAAAGGGACATGATTGAATTATTTATGGCAGAAGCCAAACCAAGTCTACTAATAATTGTTGAGTCGCATGTAACAGATATGGACGAAGATACTTTAATAGAAATTGAGGGATATTCCAGTATTAGATGTGATTCTGATACTAGTCACACAGGAGGAGTGGTGATATATGTTACTGAAGAATTATTATATGAAATAGTTAAAAATGAAGTAAAAGAAAGAGATTGGTGGATATTGGCTATAAAGGTATTTATTCATTCTGATCTTTTGGGAACATTTGCAGGAATTTACAGGTCACCAAGTAGTAGTAAAGCTGAATTCTTAGATAGATTCTCTTTAATAATGGAGGAATTGTCAGACCTTAGTCAAAAAGACTGTACTATTGGGGGAGATTTCAACATTGATTGGTTTAAAGAAGAGGATTATTATACAAGAAGATTGAAAACATGCATAAATGAAATTGGCTTGAAACAAATTGTGTCAAAGGCAACAAGGGTTACTTGTGATAGTGAAACTCTGATTGATCTAGTGGTAACTGATAATAGAAGTATGGAGTGTGATGTT
Organism: Thereva unica; assembly: GCA_949987705.1. Classification (NCBI taxonomy): domain Eukaryota; kingdom Metazoa; phylum Arthropoda; class Insecta; order Diptera; family Therevidae; genus Thereva; species Thereva unica. The sequence continues at coordinate 23,554,854 of OX465281.1, read as the reverse complement.
TTACAAACCCCAAGGATATCTGATCATTATATAATAAGTATAGAAGGAGTATTAACCAATAATTTAAATAGAAAAGAGAAGTTCCTAATGAAAGGAAAAGTAGACTATAATAAAGTGTCAAGAATACTTGAAAGTAAATTAAGGGAAGATAATGATGATACAATAAACCTAGATATTGGGAATAAATATAACAAATTAAGGGAATGTATTACTCAAAGTGTACAACAGGGTAGATGACCAGACCAGTGGGTAAGAAGCAAACCATGTCCATGGTTTTCAGCTGAAATAAGAGATTGTATAACTCAACGTGATATAGCTTATAATAAGTTCTTAATAATAAAAGAAACAGGACAGGGAGTTGATGAAGCGTGGAATACGTATAAGCAATACAGGAACAATTTTGTAAACACATGGAGAGAAGCAAAGAAAGAATATTATGAGGATAGTTTTATGAGACTAAGTAAAGAACCGAGGAAACTCTGGAAACATTTGAAAACCTTGTACAAAATTGAAACAAAACAATTGAAATATTTTATCTTTGGGGATGAAATTGTAAGTAATACAGAAGATATTGCAAATAGGCTCCATCAATTTGTTGTGAATATCATTGAAGAAATAATTGGAAATATACCTGGTTTGGATTCTAATTATCAAATTGATACGGGGGACTGCAATAATTATTTAGAAGAATTTAATGAAGTAAACAAAGATGAAATTGAAAGAATTGTTAAAAATTTAAAGGATACTAATGGCTCAGTTAAGATCAATACTGAAATGATTAAGAAACTGTGGCCGGTGGTTGGTGATAGAGTAACTGATATTGTAAAACAATCAATTACACAAAGAATGATGCCAAAGGAATTAAAATTATCTGTGATTGTCCCTATAAGTAAAATTAAGGGAAGTGCAAAATGTAGTGATCTTCATCATCATCATAAATAGCTCCACAGCCTGTTATTGGCCTTGGCTTCCTGCAACATCCTCCTCCAGAACTGTCAGTCCCTGGCTTGAAGTCTCCAATTTCTTATACCTAGGGTTCGTAGATCTTCTTCTACGCTGTCTATATACATATCTCTTTTTTGGACGTCCCGTACCTCTGTGTCCGTCTGGTCTCTTGTTCATAATAATTTTTGTTATGCTGTCGTCACTGCTACGTTCAACATGTCCTGCCCATCGGATTCTGTTAATTTTTATAGCTTTTATGTTGTTTGGATCTTTATACAACTGATACAATTCGTGATTGTATCTTCTCCTCCAAACACCGCTTTCGTTGATTCCTCCATATACATATAGTGCGCAGGATTTTTCTTTCGAAGCACCCTAGTAGGAGTTTTTCGTTACTTCTTAATGTCCAGGTTTCGGATCCATACAGTAGTATTGGCCTTATAAGAGTTCTGTACAGTTTTACTTTAGTGCTTCTTGATATATTCCTTGATAAGAACTGTTTACGTAGCCCAAAGTAACATCTGTTTCCCAGCGCTAATCTCCTTTTAGCTTCTAATGTCGTGTCGTTGTCTTTTGAAACTAGCGTCCCTAGATATATAAATTCTTTTACTGCTTCGATGTTGTATGTATCAATTGTCATATTCTGGCGATCATTACGTCTTTTGGAGATGCACATATATTTCGTTTTCTCTTCATTAATTGCTAGTCCGAATTTCTTTGCTGCTCTTTCTAGCGATATGAAGGCTTCTTTCATTGCTACGGGGGATCTGGCTAGTATTACGATGTCGTCAGCGTACGCCAATATTTGTACCGACTTGTTGAGAATACTGCCCGCGGTGTTAATTCCTGCGTCTCTTATCACTTTTTCCATAGCTACGTTAAATAGTAAGCACGATAGGGCATCTCGTTGTCTTAGTCCTACTGTGGCGTTGAATGGTTCTGATAGCTCTCCTTCAATTCTTATTCTGCATTATACCTCTTTCATTGTCATTTTGGTCAGATTTACGAGGTGTTTGGGGAACCCTAGGTACTCCATAGCTTTGTATAACTTTTCACGTTTTATTTTATCATAGGCGTTTCTGAAGTCAATGAATAGCGAATGTATGTTTATGTTAAATTCATTTGCCTTTTCTAGGACCTGCCTAGGGGTGAAAATATGGTCTGTGGTAGATCTCCCGGGACGAAAACCGCTTTGATAGTTTCCCAGAGCTTCTTCTGCGTAAGGCTGCAGTTTAACGTATAAAATATTTGAAAATACTTTATATGCTACGTTCAGTAGAGTGATGCCTCTATAGTTACGGTAGTTTAGCTGATCTCCTTTTTTATGTATAGGGCATGCAATGCCCTCGCTCCATTCCGATGGTATTTGTTTCTGGGTCCATATTAGTGTTACGATCTCATGCAGGCTTAATATTACGTTTTCACCTCCTTTTTTTAATAGCTCTGCTACAATGTTATCTTTGCCCGGAGATTTGTTGTTTTTTAGTTTTTTCACTGCGTCTTGTACGTCTTCTAATGTAGGCATATCTCCCGCTAGTTCTTCTGCTACTTCCACGGCGGTTGCTCCTCATCACCAGCTAGCAGTTCTTCGAAGTGTTCGCACCATCTAGTTAGAACTAGTTCTTTGGTGCTTAAGATTTCCCCATTCTTATTTTTGCACATAGTTACTCTGGGCTTGAAACCTGCTCGGTGCTCATTGACTTTTTTATATAGTTGCCTGACGTCGTTTCGGCTGTTCGCTTTGTGCACTCTTTTCTCCTGCCTTCTTTTTTCTTTGTACAGCTCAGCTGCATTTCTCGTTATGTGGTTCTGTAACATCACTTGATATGCTACATTCTTTTCCTGCGTTACTCGTGCACAGTCATTGTCGAACCATTCATTTCTTCTCTCACGGGGCTCGTATCCTAGAGTATTTGACGCTGATTCTTTGATTAGGGTTTTTAAGTTACTCCAGTTATTTAACCTCTATGTCTTCGGCGCTGTCGTTAGTTGCATTTGTCACTCTTCTATTTATTTCATCTACATATTCTTCGTGTTTTTCCTCTTCTTTTAACAATTTCACGTTAAATTTTCTTTCCTTGCGAGTTCTTCTTTCGTTTACTATCGATATTCTGCTTCTGATTCTCGCCCCAATCATATAGTGGTCAGAGTCGATGTTTGCACCACGATTTGATCTAACACCTAGTACTTCTGAGCAGTGACGCGCATCTATTAGTATATGGTCAATTGAGTTTTGCGTTCTTCCATCTGGAGATCTCCAGGTTACCTTGTGTATATCTTTCCGCTGGAATCTTGTGTCTGAGACTAACATATTATTCATCATTGCAAAACCAGTCTCATACCGTTTCGTTTCGTTTGTTTGTTTGTTTCGTCATGTAGACTGAATGATCCTATTGTTGGTCGGTATGTCCTTTTATGTCCGATTTTTGCATTTGCATCTCCTATAATAATTTTTACCTCATGACTAGGAGAGTTTCTTAGCGCTCTATCTAAGGTTTCATTGAATGCATCTTTGACTTCTTCTAGTGCATCTTCAATCGGGGCATGTATATTTATTATGGAGTACATAGTTAAAGAGTCTTCCTCTTATGCGTTTACATATTCTTTCATCTATAGCGTCAAACCCCAAAACTAGATGTTTAATTTATTTTCTTACAATGAATGCCGTCCCAAAAGTATGATTTTTCTCGTTACAGCTATAGAATATAGCTCACCTCTTGTATTGCTGTTAGATCACTTTTATACATATATATCTAATTCGTTTAGTAGAACTTTTAATCTGCCAGGTTGATACAGTGTCCTTACATTCCAAGAAAAAATTCGTAAATCATGGTCCTTAATACGATATCCGGGTCTTCGTTGTGTAGTCAATCCTATCCGAGGCTCAGTTGTAGGTCTCGTGGCAATATGGTAATGCCAGGACGGGTTGCCAGCCCGTCGCCGGTATGCGGGAATATAGCGTCCCACCCTCGCTACTACCGTCGTTAGTTGGCTGTCCAGTGGGCACCACGGGGAGGATGCCTTATCATTGAGGATATTGTTGGCGTGATATTTTGTGAAGCTCGAGTCGGGTGTTCGATACAAGCTTAGGCACATCGCTTAAGCATTTTCTTTCAAAAACCCGAAGCTTTTCCATGTAAGAAGGAGATATGTTGAACCATACTGGACAACCATAAGTTAACATTGGTCTGACTACGGATTGATAGCACATCGCCTTGACCCGTGGGCTTAGGTGTCTGCTGTAAAAAAAAGTCTTTTGGTCATTTGAAACGCCTTGTTTGCCTTGGCAAGAGCAGCACTAACATTTCTATTGAAATATAGGTATTGATTGGTCCATCCAAAGCTCAAGGTATTTCACATCCAATTTTTTTTTCTAATGCTTGCCCAGCATTTTTCGAAATTTTGAGTGTGTTCCAGTTCGAGTGTTTTTCAGTTTGTTTAGAGGAATCCGGGAAAGGATCGATTCACATTTGCTAAAATTGATCTTCAACTTCCAATCATCACTACACCGTTCGATTGTTTCGAAGTCACGTTGTAAGAGTGCCTGAATCACTCCAATCTTCGGCCCCGTCCTGTACACGATGACGATCAGGTCATTCGCATACGCTAGTGCGAACGGGCGTGAACATATTAGGTTAGCACGAATCTTTCTGTTCCAGTACAGATTCACAGACTGTGAAAATTGTTGCCTTAAAAGTTGTTGGAGGTTTTTCCTAACCGCTTTTAGAGTTACAATCTCCTGACTTCGTCTATCCTGAAACTGACGGTGTAGGGCTTCAGTCTCGTTAGTATTCGACTTTTCTATTTGAGTAGCGCGTGAACACTTGCAACAGTCTTAAAAAAGATGATAGACTAACCACCATCGGCCTAGTGTCTCTTCTAAGTAATGTTAATGTTAATGACGTTAACGACAACGGCATAGGGCTACTTTCATTCTCATCGTCAAACAGCTTGATGGTTGGCAACAGCATTTGCCGTCATCCAATCAAACATAAACTTATCTGGCGAAATGCATCCGGCAACAACTCGGCGATGTTAGACTACGTTTTGATCAAGGTAAGATTCCGATCAACGCTTAAAGACGTACGTGCAATGCGTGGGCCCGATTTGCGGATCGGACCCTTATATTGTTCAAGCGAAATTACAGATGCGATTACAAAGATCAAAGAAAACGGCGCCACCACCAGCCAAGAAGAATTGGGCGTGACTACGGAACCAGACCATTGGGCTAGAGTTTCAAATGGCATTATCCAACAAATTCGCGGGACTCGCAATACCGGACGATATCGATGTACATAGAAGAAAGGCAATTGTCGGAGTCTATTGTTAAGTGTACAATGTAATTGTGTCCACCTATCCGTAAACGGACTCAGCCATGGATCCCGGACAGCTGTCTGGGAATCTTCGATTAGCGGAAGCGAATGAAACACGTCGAGTTTGAGCAATACGGCAAGATCGACAAAAAAAAGAAATTGGAACGAGAAGCGTACTGGAGTAACGTTGCGGCGGACATGCAAGAAGCGGCGTCGAGGCACGAGTACCGGACGCTGTACCAGACAATCCGCCGGTTAAGCGGCAAGACAACATCAACAAACGACAACATAAAAAATCGGATGGATCTTTTGTGACTTCTCCTCATGAACGCAGGGCCGGATTATGGCCTAGACAAAAAAGACAAATGTCTAGGGCCCCGCATAAAAAGGGCCCGGCCGGCAGTCGGACAAAATTAAAAAATAATAAATAGAAAATACGCGCGGTTTGGTAATACCACCGGACGCTGGTAGTTCTGTAGGGGCCGTACGCTGCCCGCCACATTAAATAAAAATAATTAATCCTACTATTTACAAATATTTTATTATTAGGATATTTACATTTATTTACATTGCGCACTATTACGTAAGTGACGTAGTGTAAGTGACTCACTGTATTACATATATTGAAAAAAGGTTTATTTTTATTTTTCAAATTTAAAAATTAATGAACAAACCTTAATTACTATCTTGCCAATCAAAATATATAATTTTCTGCAAATTATGCGTAGCGTGATTTAAATGTCCTGAAAATGAAAATTTTATATTGAAATAATTGGAATATAAATAATTTTTGAAATTTGTAACTCACATCGATAGATTCACATTCATTTTTTGTAGAACTTTGTGGATATATTTCAATTTCTGCTGTTAAATCAAAATCTTGGCTTTGGAAATCAATATCAGATACATTCAAAGTTTCACAATTTTGGCAATCTGTTCCGTTGGAGCATTTTTTGCATAAAATTGAGCATTTAATGCCCGCTTTGTTGCAAGTACATCTCGCACTTGAACAATCTCCGGTACATCCACAGGATAATAATTTTAAATTGAATAAAAAAATATCATTAGGCTTTTAAACATTTCGCTCATGCTTTGAACCTACATATCTTCTAAACGGAGCAACTCAAGTTCCTGATCTTTATATCAAATAAAAGAATACACTTTGACTTAAAAGATGAGTCTAAGTATATTGATTTACGATAATTGGTCTAGGAGTTATTCAACTCTAAATAAATGACAAAAAAAGACATTGTTTTTTCGCGAACACCCTGTATCTTAGTGGTTAGCCCCCTATCTAGAACACATTTTTCCTCCAAATACATCCAGGAATGACCCCTGAAAAAATTAGAAAAGTAGTCCAACTTGAACGTCGGAAAACCTATACAAGTCGTGAATGAGTTCATATGAATATTTTAAATCTTTAAAACGGTGATATCTCATGAATGGCAATACGTACGGGAAAATGTATAATAACATTTTTTGTAGAAAATCGTATGAGCTACAAACCTTGTGAACATTTTTTTATGATAGGACTTACGGTTTCAGATGCATTTGCAAAAAACAGATACTTTGACCCTAAAACCCCCTAAAAAGAAAGGTTCCCGGGGTAGAAAATCGGTAGACTTTATAACCCCTTATTAAGAACCCTAAAAGGAAGCTCTGTGCCAATTTTCAGCCTGTACCCGACCATTTCCGCTATTTCGCTTTTTTCGGCTTAATTTGACTGTACTATTATGCTTTTTAATTTTTATGTATTTTTACGCAATAAAGTCCTATTTTTTTGTTAATTAGTAAAAGTTTAATTCTTATTATCCTCAGCCCCGTGGGGCCTGGAGAAAAAAAATGTCTAGGGCCCCACAAAAGGTTAATCCGGCCCTGCATGAACGTCTGTAGCGTTGGAAAGAAATCTTCCACCAGCTGTACAACAACGATCCGCCGCAACGTCCAGCACCGAACAGCCGATGAATCAGTTTCTCGATACCGAACCGACAATTATCGAGGTGAAGATGGCTATAAAATCACTGAAAATGGAAAAGTGCCGATAATAGATTAACTAACCGCTGAGATGATCAAATCCGGAGGTGATGTCTTATCCCAACGACTTTACACACATATGTCATTCGGATCGTGTCCCTTAGGCGTGGAAGAAAGCGATTGTTGTCCCAATTTTGAAGAAAGGCGACAGTCGGGAATGAAAAAATTATCGCGGTATTCGCCTTCTTTCATTCGACCGCAAAGTATTTACGAAAATCATACTATCGAGGCTCCAGAAAAATCGAGAGCAAACGAGCCGGAAAAAACAAGCGGGATTTAGACCACATCGAGGATGCATTGATCAAATATACACACTCCGTCTGCAAATGAAAGGAAAAATTCGTTGTGGCAAACGAATTGTCGTCGTTTTCATCGATTTTAAATCCGCTTTCGATTGCATCGATTTGAACAGCTCGCCTAGAACCTTGCAAACCGAACACGTGTCATTGAAAGTCATTTAACTTCTTGAAGCGTCGTACGATGGCTCAACCAGCAGCGTTCGTATACGAAGCGACTTATTCGAGGAGTTCCCGAGTTATACGGGTGTCCGACAGGTAGACATCGCTTCGTCACTTCTCTTCAATGTTGTGATCGACGCGATTATGTCTGAAGCATTCCATGGACGACTCGGAGTTCGATACGACGACAACCACTTCGTAACCGACTTAATGTTCGCCGACTAAGTCTTCGCCGATACGGATGCCGAAGCAACGGGCATCTTATAGGACATTTCCCCCATCGCCCAAGTCATACTACGGGTTAAAAATCTATGCGGAAATGACAAAAGTTTTCACAATGGACGGATTGAGGGCCAGTATTCACCTCGATGGAACCCCAATCGAACAGATTCCGACGTTCGAATATTTGGGATCATTGGTTGAGGAAACTAAAGTGGCATCGACGTCCGATGTTCACAGCCGCATCGGCCAGGCAACAGCAACCTTCGCCTCGCTCAAGTGGCGTATATAGAAACGAACAAATGTTCCCATCAAAACAAAAGTACGCCTTTACCGAACGTTGATCCTTCCGAACCTTCCTTATGGATCTGAAACGTGGACATTGCTCAAACTGAGTCAAGAAGCTCGAGATCTTGCGAATGCGATGTTTGAGGCAGATCCTCGGTGTCTCATTACGCGATCGCATTCGAAACGAGATCAGAAAGATGCGATCAGCAAACACTGATCGAAGAAGGAATGCAAAAACATCTAGGGTGGTTTGGACATGTTTGCCGAATGGATGATGACCACTTGACACGTAAACTTATTTGACGAGAGCGTCCTGCAGGCTGGAGAATTCAGCGATCGGCACCGAAGAAAACCTGGCTGAAGAGTATCGTAGGTTACCTAAAGAATCAACGGTTATCAGTTACCGAGGCTCGAGACATCGCCAAAAACCGTCAAGATTCGAGACCCAGCGGCACCGACAGCAGCGTATCCGTTGCGGGAACGTCCCGCTCGGACCGCCAGCTATCAGAACAAAGAAGAAGAAGAAGCTAATATCATTTATTTTTTCATCATCAAAAATTCATTATTAAATTCACTGGAATTAAATTCGCCAAAAAAACAAAGAATGAAATTCAGTAAACATATGTCTTTGTCTGTTAAATTTTGAAACCACACAGCCGCTATGCTAAAGGTCAACTCCTGTGGCATAAACGCCCTAGGGTTAAGCACCAATGTGTGAGCTCAAGTACCTTCACAGGGGCACTTGAAGTCCCTACCTTAACGACACCCTTGAGAGGAGGTGTTATTGCCAATTACGACAATCCTCATCACTTACCTTCTTTATGTGCCGTAGAAGTCACATTTTGTGCTAGAATTATGATGACTGATGTGACACTGACATGAAAGATACTTTAAGGAATTACATGGAGTCCTTCCCTCACGTTTTCACTTTCATTTAAGAAATACGAGACGATTACTTCTCTGCCCTGTCTTGAGGTGTTGAAGACCGAAAACTTATTTTTTTTGCTCGCCCTGCCACCACACCACCGATGGCATATGTCTTCCAGTAATGGATCATTGGGGATTTTTTTTAGTAGTAGTAGACGATGAATTATATTATGATGATGATGCCAGGGCATATCGTCGGCTTAGAGTGTAAACCTGCTAAAGCCATAATAGGTAATTTTACAGGAGACACAAAAAACATTCCTAAAAATATAGAAATTAATTTTAAGAAAGGGATTTTATACAGTTGATGTATTGTTTTGTTCTTTATAATATAAAATAAAAGAAGAGTTAGTAAATTCAGTACTTTATTTATTAATTAACACTTTTGTGACTTAGCAGGTTTTTGTAATGCAATAAAATTTTTAATCAAGGAGTTAGCAGTTCTTCAGTCATAACAAAAATTCAATTATTCAATTAACAAAAAAAATATATAAACTCCAAATATTTGTACTCTTTAACATAAAGTAACTTAAACATATTCATTTTCAAAATATATCCCTTTAGGTACTAAGATTACACAACAGTTAGTCTCAACAATTACTAATACGAGTTGTGACTATTCATGAAGTAAATTATCATAATACTAACGATGGTCTTCAGGTAAAGTGTTTCTCAAATACTGCAAGTCTTCAAATTTCCTCTTGGTAATTTTTCTTTTTGTTAGGAACTGATTTCGTAGGGAATTAAAAGGCAAGGCAATTACAGCCGTTTGGAGTGTATTGAAGAGCTCTAATATCAGTAACTTTAGCGTCGCCTTTACCACGTCCAGGTCGAATGCTTATAAAAAAATTTACGTTACCAAAGCTTTTGAAAAAAGTATGGTTTAAGTAAGTCACCTCATAAGGTCTAGGGTTTTTTCTTGCCGATCTGCAAATAGATATATACTCCGCAGGAACATTGATGTTTTCGTGTTTAAGAGCCCGCTCAACAGAGGAATGAATGCTGTCCGCTTCCATCTGTGTATGCCCAACTTCTAGAAACTTTTGTTCTATGACTATGTTGTTTTTTATAGCCGTCAATAGCAATGCATTAGACATTACACAGTTCCGGTTTTAATAGGTGCAACCATCGCTATAAAAAATGATTTTAGTTGTTTTATGTTTACTTGTTCATTTTGTTGTAAAACCTTGTTTTCAATTAAACTAACCCATACACTTGCAAACTCTTCCGAGTTTAAACCTCCTTCGGTTTCATTCCATAAATAGCAATTGTGTATTTGGAGCTTTGTTCTGTAGTACAAACTACTAATTTTTGATTTGGGTGCCATCAGAACCGCCTGCAAATCAACCGTAAAAACGACACTTTCTTCAGCTTTATCCTTTTCTTTTTCTGCTCGAGCTTCTTTTTTATTTTGATGTTCTTAATAATCTTCTTGCGACTTATTCCCAACTTTAAAGAGAGCACATATCTCACATTGGTCCTTTTTAGAATAGTATAATCCGAGATTTTGTATATCAAACTCCTCATAAAACTTGCAGATAGACAAAGCATGCACGTTGTGCGTTTTACACCAATCGTTTACATAAAAATTGTAAAGGGATCGTTTTGCAATATTAGCAAATTACTCATTTTCTGATCAAGTTTACTCAAAATGGCAATTATATAATAAAAAAAAATACATACCTTTGCAATATTCCAATCCTCAAACCTTCGTTTGCACTAGTAATAACGAACTAAGTAATTATTTGTAAGAGCACACGCGCCGGCATCGAAAACTCAGTACAAAATTGCAGTCAAGGTGGAGTTAGCAGCGAACTTTTGATGACATGGATTTGGCAGTTTTACTCATCACGTGATTTAATCAATTTAAAATCAAAAATTATAGTAGGCTGTTTTAATAGTTTGTGTAATTTTTTTTTCTCTTTTGAATGGTAGGAAAATCGTTATAACGGTCAAAAATGGATTTAGCAGGGTTACACTCTAAGCCGACGATATGTGAAAAAGTTTTTAAATACGAACACGGTGAATAAAAGTTATTTATGATCCTTTTTCGTAAAAGACAATTTGTTATAGACATAGAGGGGGTGTGGGTACTTAGGGATATATTTTGCGCCTTCTTTTTAAGCAATGTGAATTTTGTAAAAACTCCAGTGAATTTTTCCTAATAGGGTAAAAAGGAGCTATTTCAAATCATCCTTTTTGTGGATTCTTTTTAAATCTGAAAACGGAAAGGGATCGTCAAAAGTAACAAAATTATCTTCAATGTTGCCTGGTGACAATTGGTGGGTCCTTTTGTGTTCTTAATATTATCTCGCATTCGTGGAAATGGTATTGTTTGCTTTTAGGACAAAATGCCTGTTGGTTTTGGTTATGATTTTCATTTAATTACATCATTTCTCGGTTATTTTTACAGTCACAGAAGGACGTCCTTGCGAGGACCAGCCATCTTCGAGAGTTCGTTGACTGTAATAGCAATAATTTCACACTACTGTAAAGTGTCCTTACTAAAGCTTTAGTTTTTTTTTAATGTCATAATTCCCTTGATTTTTTTCTGTTGTAGATTTTCGTGTTAATTTTCAGTTATTTCATTCAAGTTAATTTCTTCACTTCTTGCTTTTAATTTTTATAAATTAACTAGCAAAACCCCGCATGCGTTGCAACGGCTTTCAATGAAAACAAGATTATGTGTGCACCGCGGTAGGAATGTAGCGAACCACGTTGTTACTAAGAACCCCTTTCCACGAACGTTAGAAAAGCACTAAAGTGCCATGTTTAAACTCTAGATGCCTCTCCTGACAAAGCTCTAAGAAAATAAATATTTACTCAGCAGGGTGGGTAATTCCCCTTTGAAAGCTCACTTCGAAGCTTTAAAGCTTCCTACGCCGACGAGCTCTCTAGCTATAAAATAAACCGCTTCACCAGGCCAAAATTCAGTCTTTAACCAGGCTCGTTCCGGAGAGTCACAGTTTTAGTTTTTTTTTAAACCATACATTTATTTTTTATTTTTAATCTTAAGCCATTTTGTAGTGACCGCCATATTTGATTTTAAATGACATCATACAGCTTGCTTTCTTACTTACTGTCATACACTTTCATTTGATAACCATACCGAGAGCGAAGTAAAGGAAAAGGTAAACCGCCATTTTATGTTGGCTGCCATTTTGAATTTGGAATGAAGCGACACAGATAATAGTATTATACTTGTCACACCCTTTTATTTGATAACCCTACCGAGCGCGTTGTAAAGAAAATGGTAAGATAAGGCCGCCATTTTGTGCTCGCCGCCATTTTGATTTTGGAATGACGTCACACAGCTGAACTTGTTATATACTTTCATTTGACACCCATACCATTCGAATGGCCTGTAAAGAAAAAAACAATCCGCGATTTTAAATTTAGAATGATGCCACACACAGCTTCAACTTGTCATACCCTAGTCCATTCAAAACGCGCGTTATGGTGTTCCAAAATAACACCGTTAAGAAAATCGAACCCTAAACGTTTTTGGGGTCGCTGATCACGAAAATCGAGGTCCCGCGGTCCTAAAACTAGCGCGTCACCCCTAAAAATGCAAAAAAACACCCCTTTTTAGGGGGTTTTCGCGATTATTTCAGTAATAATGAAAACTAATGCGATGAAATGCACTTTTTTTAATATTTATTTGCGAAGGGGGTTGATTTGTACTAAATTAAGGCGAAATTTATAAGGGGTAGTCCTAAAGGGTTGAAACTACCCCTAAATTGGCGAAAAATGGCAAAAATTGTAAATTTTTTTTTTTCAAGTTTATGCTTCAAATTCGATTGTGGGCGTACTGTCAGGGAAAAATAAATTATTTTCAACCCTTAAGGGGTTAAAACTACTCCTACTATAATAAAAACAACTTTTTGTTTGAAATTTGGTTCAAAAGGTATTATCAGCAAAAAATTAATTTTTTCAACTCTTATAAAGTTGTTTTTATTATAGTAGGGGTAGTTTTAACCCGTTAAGGGTTGAAAATAATTTATTTTTGCCTGACAGTACGCCCACAATCGAATTTGAAGCATAAATTTGAAAAAAAAAAAATTTACAATTTTTGCCATTTTTCGCCAATTTAGGGGTAGTTTCAACCCTTTAGGACTACCCCTTATAAATTTCGCCTTAATTTAGTAAAAATCAACCCCCTTCGCAAATAAATATTAAAAAAAGTGCATTTCATCGCATTAGTTTTCATTATTACTGAAATAATCGCGAAAACCCCCTAAAAAGGGGTGTTTTTTGCATTTTTAGGGGTGACGCCCTAATTTTAGAACCGCGGGACCTCGATTTTCGTGATCAGCGACCCCAAAAACCTTTAGGGTTCGATTTTCTTAACGGTGTTATTTTGGAACACCCCCCCCCCCGCGTTTTGAATGGACTACCCTTGATTTTATACCCATACCGAGTGGCTTACATTTTGAATTTGGAAGGACGCCCCACAGCTGATTGTGTCCGTTCCGTCCGATTTAAAAGGTTGGAAATTAGAAATTTCCATAAATTTCCCAGGAGACGGAGTGGTAGCCGCAATAAAGCGAACGGAACGTCAAACAATACCAAAGAAAAGACAAGCGGAACGGGCGAAGCGGACTGGTTCTGTTTGAGCCTTTCTTTGGAAAATAAAGTAGTACGTCATTAAAGATGATACTGCACCACAATAGGGGCTGGGATGGCGGCAACTACGCCGATTTGCGCCCAACTACACTGGCGAACGTACTCCAATGAAAATGAATCCCAACTATTATAATATGGGTCTGGGTCATGACTCAACACAACTCATATGGGTTTGAAAACCATAAAGGTTAAGGCTTCTAACATAGCCTAAAACTGATTTAGGATCTCCCTGGGGGTAAAAAAAAAGTCACGATGGAGGAGGCTCAATCTCTTCCTCGCTGTAGCCTGACAGTCGCACTGCAAGTGTTCCGCAGTTTCGGGAGCTGCTCCGCAGAACCAACAGCTACAATCGGACACCAGACCTATTTTGTTTAGATGGTAGTTAAGTGAACAATGGCCCGTCAAGAACTCTGTTATTATTCTTAGCTCCCACCTCTTGAGATATAAAAGTTTGCCCGCTTTAGCTTTATCGATTTGGATGAATCTTTTTGCTTGACGAGCACCCTGGGTCCTTATCCATCTATGAAGAAACAGCTGGCCGACCCAATTTTTTATGACCGTTTTAACATGACAGCTTGCTAAGCTACAGAAAGGTTCCGGACCGATAGGTGATGAGTTTACGCCTACTCTAGCCAGGCTGTCAGCAATTTCATTACCAATGGGATCTTTGTGGCCTGGAATCCACATCAGCCTATGCCACTGTTGTTCTGCTGAGGAATGTCAAAGATCCGAGACAATTCAGGACAGTCTTTGATGACACCCTGTGAGATTTAATGGCCAGCAATGCAGCTTGACTGTCGGAGAAAATAACAATGTTAGAGCTATTTGGAACTCTATTAGTACAAGTCTGAGCACACATGAGGTAAATGATCCATGAGGTCTCTCCGTTTAAAGGAGAATAGTTTCCGTGGAAGCCAGCGCCCCCGCCAGAGCCTCTTTTTCCACTACTAGGTGTAGCGGAGGGAGGTTCAGTAGGGCCTCCATAGCCGCAGTCGGACAGGTGCTTTTGGCCCCTGTGATACCAAGACGGATGCATACGTGACCATGGACCTTACGACCGTCGTGTATAGCCAAAACATTAGCCCCAGATTTTCCTACAAATTCGCGACAAACATGGAAAGATGTAATTGCCTTGGCAGTTACTCTCTCAATTTGGGATTTCCAGGAGAGTTTTTGATCCAGGATTATGCCTAGATACTTAGCCTCCTTTGAGAAAACCATTTCTTTGCCGTCCAAAGAGGGAGCTTTTATATTTAGCTTCCTTCTATTAGTAAATGGCACGATGACAGTTTTTTGTGGATTAATACCCAAGCTCTTGCTACGGCACCAGCTATGCACTTATGACAGAGCACCCCGGCTATTCAGGTCGGCAAGAAGTTCGTCGATCACGCCCCCTAGAGAACAGCCTTTAGCAGCCATTACCGTAATCTATTCACCATTCATCTCAGCAGTTATCAGTTTGCTGCTGAGAAGCGACGTGATCCATCTCGCAGTGGGGGGATGGATACCCTTTTTTACTGCTTCTTCATTGATCGCGTCGAATGTAACGTTGTCAAACCTACCCTTAATGTCTGCAAAGGCCCAGAGATTTCCTTAACCCTGACGGACTTCTCAATATCTTTCACTAGCACATGAATGGCCGTCTCTGTAGATTTGCCGGCCCGGTAGGCAAATTGCAGGCAGTGAAGTGAGTTCGTTGTAAGGCCCTCTCTAATATGCCTGTCTAGAACTTTCTTCATAGTTTTCAGGAGAAAGGAGGAGAGGCTGATGGGTCGACAGGATTCTACTTCCCTATATGATCTTCTCCTCGACTTAGGAATAAATACTACCCTAGCCTCTCTTCAACAACTCGGAATATGGGCCAGCGCAAAGCTACCACGAAATAGTGGTAGCAGGATTGGTAAGATCTCTTCCAAGCTTCTCTGAAGGAGAGCTGGGAAGATGTGGTCCTTTCCAGCAGTCTTGAAGGGACTGAAGGTGCCAATGGCTCACTCAATCTTACCGGCAGTGAAAATCCTGTTTGCCAGGCCTTTGTTCCTATTGTAGGACCGGTGGGCAAATACTACCTCCGATTCAATGTCAGGTTCAAAGGCCAATTTCATATGGGTTAGTAAGTATACGTTTCAAAACCTTAGGGGAGAAGTAGCGAAATTTAGGACACTCAGGAGAAAAACGCAATAATGATCTGGCAACACTGCCATCAACCATCTTCTCATCCCTTCCATTCAGAGTTTTTAATTTTCCTTCCATAAAATAAATGTGGAAATAATAAAGGCATCATAACGTTAAATCATCCTGAATATGTTATAAATTGCACTACAAGAGAAGAAGTATGTGAGTGGGTCCCCCTCTCTCTCCTCATCCAGGATATACCTTCGATCTTGCACTAGAGCCGGAGCACCCCACTAAGACCCTCATATATAACCTGAGGCAAACTTATTTCATGTCACCATACCTAATTACATACGTAAAAAACCCAATTTCACCTGTGACGGCTAAGTTACAAGACATTTTCCTGGGCCAAAAAAAAGTGACTTAAAGTGGTGTGGTTTTGTGGTGGGGGAATGTGGGGGATGGCAAAAAAAATTCATTTTTTTCCTTTATTTTTTTGATGAAAGGCCAAAATGCCCGTAGTCCCATACTAGAATTATTCAGCCAAAAAAGTGGCCATCTGCGGTGGATACGTGCCAGCTTTTTCCACCTTTAAGCACTCATGATGTGGGTCCAGTTTCACCCTCGGGCAAATGGCATCCATAAATCTTTCGAAAACGTTTACCTTTTCGCCTCTTATGATGATTTGTAACTTATGTGTATGTTTCTGGGGGGGGGGGATGATGACGGAGCCTTTTTCTGTCTGCACCGAGGTGGGGTGTTTTTTTTCTCCTTTCTCCAGATATCCTTTATGCCTTGAGGCTGTATGGTATGTCAACAAGGGCCGAAATGAGCATTTTGGTTTAATTTCTTATTTTTGGTTTGTTACTTTATTATTTATAACATTCTTTCTCCAGAAAGTCATCATTTCTGCTGTTGTTTCGTATCAGGAAAAAAGGGACCCCAGCAATTGTTCACCTGCGGGAATATTAGCTAAATTTGAATGGTATATTTTATGGACTGTGGGAGGGCGCGGCTCTCTGGATTTTGCAGATACAACATTGACATTGTATACGTGGATGGCTTCTGTTGATGTTTAAGATTTATTATATGAAAGAATTTATTTATAGTTAAAAGTGGGCAGGTCAAATGGTTATTCATATTTTTCCTTGGTCTTGTGTTCAATGATTTATGCCTTTTTGGTGAGCCTAAATAAGCCCTTTTAAGATGATTGTGGTCGAAAGTGTAAATATTGAAGACTTTCAGTTTTTGGTTACAAACATAATATTCGAGGCCTAAATAAAAGCAGCTTAGATTACTCAAAGCATTTGCAGAAAAATATGTTAACTAGGTATAGGTTTGAGCGTGGGTGGCATTGTCATAGGTGCAAATAGTGCACTTGCACCGGGCGCTATTGCAAATTGAAAAAAAGCTCCCGTGGTTGCCCTTTCATCTATCGAGGGAACTAATTTTTATTACCATTTTACCCACCAACATCCAAAGAACAGAAGGACATCGTGGGTCACTCTAACAGGAGCGGTCTGCAGATCATCGTAGAATGTGATGTGAATGCCCATCATGATGCCTGGGCAGAAGTGGAGTGAACAAGAGGGGTGTATACCTTTTTGATTACCTCTTAACTACTAACCTGGACATATTAAATAGCGGCACGGATCCTACCTTCGACAACGGTAGGAGATGTGAGGTTATAGACATCACGCTTTCTTTCTTATATTCATTAATGATCTGCTCTCAATCCCCTCCAATCCACTTCATAGTTTTGCCGATGACGGTACTTTGCGTTACTCATACCCCTCCGACAACACAGGACAAGCAAGTGCCAGACCTTGTCTCTTAGAACGTGAACTCATGTCCGCGTCTCTTAACGCGGACATTAAACTCATTCTTGATTGGGGCCGCAAGAATCGTGTCGAGTTTAATGAAACCAAAACCAAGTACTGTCTATTCTCCACTAAAACCTGCACCAACCTTCCCTCCATTTCAGTGGGCGAGGATAATATAACAGCTGATCCATATCTTAACATCCTCGGCGTGACTCTATCCAACGATTTGCGATGGAATAATCACATACTCCAAGTCACCAAACAAGCGTACCAATGCCTCGGCTTCCTTAAGAGATGCAAGTTTCTCCTTCATCCAACTGCCTTGGCTACAATCTACAAGTCCTACATTCGGCCGCGCCTTGAATACAACTCGTATATCTGGGCGGGCGCCCCTAAAACCACCTTGGCTTGGCTAGACAAGGTGCAAAACCGCGCCATCAAACTCATTGGCGATAGCACCCTTTGCATTGATCCTTTAAGCCACCGTAGGAATGTAGCAGCGCTCAGCAAGTTTTACCGCTATTTTCATAGCGACTGCTCCACTGAAATCAAAAACCTCCTGCCTATGCGGCAATTTTTCTCCCGCAACACAAGACTAGCCAACTCGGCTCACCCCTTCACACTTCAGCCCTCCCCTTCACGCACATTACGTTTATAAATAGAACAACTCGATTGTGGAACTCTCTTCCGCAGTCGGTGTTTCCGAGCTCATATAACATCTCAGAGTTCAAACGCAAGGTCCATCGACATCTACTCATGCACCCTCCAGACCCCTAACCTATCCTATCTCATCTTTCCTTCAGATCAAGCTTACTACTATACATTGCACCATGACTTGTAAGACATGACGGACTAGTAGTACAAAGGGTGACTCCTAAGCTTCATCTTGCCACAAAAAAAAAAACAAAAAAAAAAACGCTAGCCACTCAACACTTTGCCACTTAAGTGAGTGATTGACAGGTCTCAGATGAGCCATATTACTCAGACCATAGACATGGTGGGTGAGTCTTTGGAAAGAGTGAGTGCATAAAGGAATCCGAGATATACGAACGGGACAGACTTTCGGGGCGAAATCAGTAGCATATTGAAGGGTTCCGTGCACTCAATCAAATCTACGATGGATGTGGAACTGTCCGCGGACTTCCTTACGGAGGCGGTTACTGCTACTTACAACAATAACTGCCCCGTTCTGATAAGGACGCCTAAGAGAAAACTCCATAATGGAATAACGAGCTCTTCAAGTTGAGATCCGCTACCAGAAAACTATGCAACGCAGCCAAGAAGAGCGGTAACTGGGATTGCTAACTCTGGAGGAGGAGCTGGTGGAGTTTCTTCTTTCTTTCGAGACTCAGCAAAAATCGTTAAGACTCTTAACAAGACGCTCGTAGATATTATAGGCTACTTACGATTTATGGGTGGTGTTACAATGTTTTTAGTTGATGACTTCAATGTGATGCTCTACCTGTCTTGCTATGCAGAACATATGCAGATGAAGCTAAGGCCGGTTTCAACTCATCTATTTTACGGCGTAATGTTCCTTAAGAGTTAACATGCTTGTCCACCTTAAACGTGAGTAGCTAAAGCAAAAATAATTTGTACTACTGTTACCGCCTTTTTAATCATGGTCTAAGTATTGATTTGGCTGGTATTCATATAGTCGGCGGTGGACGTCGTTACTCATCTCAGTGCGATTTACAACGCTTTCACTTTATAAGCTGACCAATGAAAGTTTTTTAAAGGATCATAAATCCCAAAATTATGATTATTCTCTATAATGGACTGAATTAGGAGCTTTTATGACGTCATTCGCAAAAATGCTTGAAGCTTTCAACCTTGTGAGCTTAAAAAGCACATTAAAAGCTTTAAAGCTCGTGAACAAATTTCTTTTACTCCTATACATATGTACTTCGAAATAAAAAAAATGAAAATTTATCTAAATTTAATTTTTATTAATATCAAGTTATAATTTAATCCTTAAATGAAATGAATTCATCTAATTAAATCTACTTAAACTAAAAAAAATCCTGAACACCTTCATTTAAAAATAGCATCATTAAATTTAAGATGAAAGAAAAAACTAAGACTATCACTTTAATCTCCAGTCCCGGTGTGTCCTTGTAAAATTATATCCAGTGCTAATTAATTAGTTGTAGTTATCATTTCCGCACAGTGAACCAGAGTAGAAGTCAACTTAATTACGTTAATGTAGTACTTGTCTTAATTAAGTCTAACCACGTAAATTTGCTCCTTGGTGTCCTTGTGTACCTGTCTTAAAGATATTCCAGTAAAAGGCAAACATTTTCGTTTTCCTTTAATTTGGGTGTTTTTGAAATTTTTTGTGCCATCTCAGCAGGATAAAAGGATGTGCTTGGGTTAAATGTGAAATAACACTTCTGAGATGTGTCATACAAAGACAAGTGCAATTATTTCTTTGGTTTTTTTTTCGTTTGTATTTTTTGTGGGGAGTTTTTATTTATTAAATTTTTATATGAAAAGGATTTTTCAAATAAGACGTTTTTGATGTTGGTATAGGTGAAGTGAGTTTGATGCTATCTTAAGTGGAATCAAGGAAAGGTTTGAAAGAGAGATAGAGCGCTCAGGCCTGATAACTAACATTGTCGTATTTTTTTATTTGGTAGTCCAAACCAATTGGGGTAATAGTTCGCCATGAACACGATATATCCACTCCGGATTTAATGTCATCCGCACCTACTCGGTGGTGCTGAAGTATATGAGGCTCTACCGGAATATAATTGGGACACCTTACCTATGTAAGGCTTTTCTTTCCAGATATTGGGTACGAGGCATTTTCTGACTTTGGTTTGATTAAAAAGGAATAGTTGTAGGCAGTGTGTCGAAGGTGAGTCCGCAAGCACTAGTGAAAGTGTACGTAGAGCAAACTCGGACCTATAAAGAAAACCAACAGTACACAAACAAGAAAGGAAACTTTGGAGCTACTAGTGCTAGCCGACTTTCCAGACACAACTAGTCAGCTCTGTTTCGACTGGACAACTAATAGTTCCACAATGTGGAGCAACAAGAATTACTTAGAGAAAATAAAATGCCGCATTTGCTTTATGGATAAATTACGGAGTCGATCAAGATCGATCTTAGGTCCCCTGAAGCAGATGGTGTACTACTCCTTCTCCTTCACTCTTACTGCCGCATTTTGCAAAGTTTTCAGGGTTTCAGTGGCATTTGATAATATCCTATCTGTATGAAGGAGCGTCTTCTTATTTCTTCTTTGATCCGTTAGCTGGCGGTCCGAGAGGGACGTCCCCGCAACGGATACTCTGCTGTCGGTGCCGCTGGGTCTCAAACTCTATTCACGATTCGCTTCCATTCTTGCCGGTTTTTGGCGACGTCTCGAGCCTCGATAACTGATAACCGTTGATTCTTTAGGTCACCCTCGATATTCTTTAGCCAGCCTTTTCTTCGGTGCCGATCGCAGGATTCTCCAGGATGGTCTCGCCAAAGAAGTTTACGTGGCAATCGGTTATCATCAATTCGGCAAACTTGTCCAAACCACCGTAGTCAACGTTTTTGCATTTCTTCTTCGATCATTGTCTGCTGATCGCATCTTTGTCTGACTGTCTCGTTTCGAAGGCGATCGCGTAGTGAGACATCGAGGATCTGATCAAGTATCGCATTTGGAAGAACTCGAGCTCCTTAACGTCCGGTTTGAGCAGTGTCCACGTTTCAGAAGGGCGTACTTTTGTTTTGATGGAAATATTTGTTCGTTTCCATATTCGCCACTTGAGCGAGGCGAAGGCCGATGCGGCTGTGAACGTCGGACATCGATGCTATTTTCGTATCCTCAACCAATGATTCCAAATATTTGAAGCTCGATTTGGGTTCCAGCGAGATGAACAATGGCCTCGATTCGTTCGTTGTGAGCACTTTGGTCTTTTCTGCATTGATTTTTAACCCGTATGACTGGGCGATGCGGGAAATGTCGTATAAGATGTCCGTTGCTTCGGCATCCGTGTCGGCGAAGACGGCGGCAACGAAGTTGTTGTCGTCCTATCGAACTCCGAGTCGTCCATCGAATGCTTCATCTATAATCGCCTCGATCACAGCATTGAAGAGGAGTGGCGAAGCGACGCCTATCTGTAGGACACCCGTTTGAATCGAGAACTCCTCGGATAAGTCACTTCGAATACGAACGCTGCTTGTTCAACCATCGTATGACGCTTGGAGGGGTTGGATGATTTTCAACGGCACGTGTTCGTTTTCCAAGACTCTTCACAAGCTGTTCAAATCGATGCAATCGAAAGCGGATTTGAAATCGATTAAAAAAGGCCGAAAATTCGTTTGCCGCTACGAATTTTTTCTTCCATTAACTGACAGAGTGCGAATATTTGATCAATACATCCTCATAGTCCGGTATTGCGAGGGCTGCTCGAATTTGTTGAGTAATGCCATTTGAAACTCTTGCCGGATGGCCGGGTTCCGTGGGCTTGCCCAATTCTCCTTGCCTCACCCAATTCTTCTAAGCTCTTTGTAATCGCATCTGTATTTTTGCTCGAAAAAGATAATGGTCCAATCCTCAATCGGGCCCACGCATTGTACGTACGTCTTTGAACGGCGATCGGAGTCTTGCGTTGATCAAAACGTACCTAGTCTAACACCGCTGAGTCGTTGCCGGACGGAAAATGCTGCTGCCAACGATCAAGTTGTTTGACACTGCGTATGAAGGCAGGCGTAAGCCGATGTCGTTAATTACTCTGTGTCCAAATTTGCCCATCGTACATTCCCAGCCGGTTCGATCTGCCCCTAAAGGTGCATTGAAGTCCCCCGCGAGTATTATTAATTCAGTTCGAGGTATCATATCCAGCGTCTGTTGAAGCTGATCGTAAATTCGCCCTTGTTCGCATCCTTGCTGGTATCGGATGCGATATGGATCATGATCGTTCCACCGATGGCTATAACAGCCAAACGCTCGGATATCGGTTGGAATGCGATAATTCTGGTGACAGCCCGTCGATTGATCATAAACCCGACACTGGCCTCTAGTCTCTCACCACCGGAATAGTAAAGCGTCATCCTTTCGTCGATTGTTGACGGGACGATTGTCAATTTCTCGGATACGGTAAGTCGTAGTTCCTGTAGCGCTTGATTTCCTTTTGACCGGCGTGATGTCCTGTTCGTACATTCCACGCGGCGAATTCCATTAAATTCCATTTTCGGTATGACTTATTTGGGTGTTTGGCCAGTAACCCACTCCTCACCAGCATCAGCATCAGCTGCCCCGGATGCAGTACCATTATTTCGTGAATAGTTAGTTCTTCAGTTTCTTCCCCAGTTTCTTTGGTTTCTCGATTCTGGTCCATTCGGCAGGTCGATCATCCTCCTCCTTTCACACCCTGGACTTTGGACCAGACGACTGCGGAGTTTTCACTTATGGAAGATAGAAAGGACGTAGAACCCCTCGCTCTGGCTTTGCCTTAAGGTAGGATGAGTCACGTTCTCTACGATTGTCCACGACAGCTCTAACAAACCACTAGGCAGAATGCTGAAACTTTTCCAGTAATATGGTCTAAAAATATGTGGTAGGGTCATGGTGCAATAGGCTAACCGAATTATCTGCGCGTGTTTTGGGACTGTAGCAGGTATGACTGCGGATTGTAGGTCGTAGTTCTGATGCGATGTTGCCCCAAAATGTTCGACAGTTCATCGAACAGCGAGGACTCAAATTGCGTCCCTTGGTCTGTGGTTTATGTTTGGCATACACCGAAACGCGCTACCCAGTGTTGGATGAACGCATCGCACACAGTTTTGCTTTCGATGTTTCGGATAGGTATTGCTTCCGCCCAACGAGAGAAACGATCTTTCATCGTTAATAGGTACGTGTGGCCATTAGAAGACGGTAGAGGACCCACTATATCCATGTGTACATGTTGAAATCTCCCGGAGGTAGTGTTGAAGTTTCCTTGTGGAGTTACCGTGTGGCGTATGACTTTTGCCTTGTGACACGAGTTACAAGATTTTGACCACCAATTTATCTCCTTATTCATTTTTGGCCAAAAGTATTTCGACGTAAGGAGCTTATTTGTGCATCGAATGCTGGAATGCGATAGGTTGTGTATTGTGTCAAAAATGCTACGACGGAGGTTTTCTGGGACGTAAGGGCGGTCCGTACCTGTTGAGGTTTCGCACCAAATATGCAAATTGTCGAGAGGTATTTTGATTAATTTTAAAATGAAAGAGAGTGGTTTGTCCTCGTTTTGTCTGTTTCGCAGGGCTTTCAATTCTTCGTCGGTTTCTTGTTCAGACCTGGTGCCCATTGTAATGTACACTGGATTAGAACTTCAATATCTAACTTAAAATATTAACGATGTGACTGCAACCACATTACGTGTTTAGCTTTAGGCATTTATTTGATCAAATTTTGTTAATAACCTCCATCTATACGATTTTAGTCGAAACACATAACATAATTCGTGGTGCATCAACAGGCGGGAAAAATATTTTTTTTGGGTTTCAGAAAAAATTCAGGTCTGAAGGGGTTAAGGTCTTGATGTCGATTTGTCACGTCGGGGTCACCAATGTAGCAGGTATGCACAGGTAAGTTAAAGGTAAGGTAAGCGCACGGTACACGAAAAAAACGCACGGGTTAATGCAATTGACTTTCTTTGACTTTATTCTCTGACGTTGACTAAGAGACTAATGATAAGAACTTTATCATACCAACGGGTGGCTGATCTAGCCGCAACCTTTGATAGTGTGTAATTCAATATGATATTTAGTGTTGAAGCTACAGGGAACAAATACCTCAACTGAAGAAGAAGAAGAGATTTTTTTGCAAAAAATTATTTTTAAAAAGAATAGAGTCAGTGAATAAATAAACTTAAGTTGAAGGATATAAAATATACCTAAGAGCTTTATTGTCCTTAGCACAAAACTTAGAGAATAAAAGAAGTATGTTTCCATCCCCAAAGCAGATCTAGCAGCTCCCACCAAATTCACGTTTCTTCTTTAATTTCAAACGAAAAACAAACACGACCATCCATTCTCACAGCAAGAGACTTCCATTGTGTTTGGTTAGTGTGTAGTAACACACACCGCCGCCACTTTCCAGCTAGACACCGTCGTCGTATTCTCATACGATTTGCACATTCTCAACATGATACCAAGGAAGCCCTTAAATCCAGTTGTCGTCCTGGTGCATTTCCAAAAAACATCGCAAAAACATCGCAAAAAACATCGCAAAAAAACATAGCTACCCCGCAGGTTGCATTGCACACATTTGAGATTCAAATTAACTTCAACTTTTGGCTTCAAGCAAAATCATAATAAAAAAAAAGAAGAAAGTTCGTTATTTTTCTCATTTCGTTCGTTTGTTTTTTTTTTCTGTTTTTGATTAAATTAAACGAAAGCAAAATTTATGTATAGGTAAGCCCAAGCAATATAACGCTTAAGTTGAAACCTTCTGTGGCATGTCCTGAATTGAGTACGAAACGAAAAACTCAATTTATATTCAAAGCCGAAAAAAAGGGAAGTCCTAAAATCGTGGGGCTATTGCAAAAGCAAAAAAATTCCATTCCAATGACGAGTTTTATTGCAAAAATTTTACGACGTTGACTTTTACAGCCCAACGACAACAGCATTCAACTCGGGGAGCACTTAAATGACATTTGTAACATGAAATCATGGGTAAAGGTTCTCCTAAGTTCATCAAAACCTTGTGCACAAGGCACAAGCTTGAAAATTAGGGCAAGTCGTCAGTCAGCCACCCCCAATCCACCCGCCCTTCTATCCTCTTGTTACAGTACCAGTACCCTACCCGTGAAATTCTAGTAGTAGTAAGCATTCCACAAAATCTCACACATAACTTCATACACTACAATTCCATAGCTATATACATCAGGCCAGGAGGTGGCTATAATAAAAAAAAATCCTTCATCCCCAGATTCAGGATTGATTGAAATTGAAAAATTGAGGGAAAGTTATTTATCCCGAAATCGAGACCCGACGACCCCCGTCCAATAACAATTCCATTCACCACCAAATATGCCGCAAGAAACCAACCCACTTCTCTCTCTATGTAGAGCGTGTAAATGAAAACTGATGAGGGACAACTCCATCAAATAAACTTGAGCCAAGGCATCTTGGCCCTTTTATTGAAGAAATGGGAATCCTCTTCGATTCCATGGTCTTGAACCCACTTCATGTGTGCCAGAATTTAAAACTTCCGACCTTTGACTTCATAAAAAAAAAAAAAAATTTACGAAAACACCATTCCAGCAAAGGACCTAAAGGGAAACATCCTGAAGATTGCCTTTTCAATATCAAACACAAATATGGAATCGTCGTCGGCTGAACCCAACTCTCTGCCTTCTCCGTGAGCCCAGTTAACCCTCGAATTTGCTAGGATTGTCATATGGCGGCACTAAAAATTCCTGGGGTTTGTTAGACCAGCGCACGCTAACCCGAGGCCAGGGGTAAGGGATATATGGTATTATTAAAGGAGCAAATCCCCCCTCTCAAAAGAAGGTCTCCTTTTTATCTCGGAAAATCTACGTGCTCGATAGTGTAAATGTGATAAACGAGATGTGATAAATGTGATAATCAATCCGACTTTTTGGGTCTTGTTACTATTTTTAAGGATATATTAACTTATGGCAATTGATATTTTGGGCAGGATTACGGCGAGGCTTTAGGTTTCTCGATTGTGTAAAAGAAACGAAATTGTGATATCGGGGCGAATTGAGTTCAGAGTTAGAACTACAATGATCCTATCATAGAATTTTGTCGGAAGAGAACAAACGAATACCAGAGAGTCATAGTCTGTATCTAGTATCTACTGATTAGCACCCAATTTTACCGCAAGAGAACACTAACTTCGGCGATCGTAGGATATGAGTTTGTCACTCATGCTAAGAGTCGAATGAAGAGGAGTAAGTAAGCAATTATTATAAAGATGAAACTCCTGTAAGACGGAATGCTATCTAGCTTGGGAAAAGTGAAAAGAAGAAGGACTATGCCGTTGCAAGGAATCGAAGCCCAAACCTCTCGTATGGTAGACATCTTAATCCCAACACTGCTAAGACCGCAACGACATTTTTTAAGTGAAATGCTGGCGCTTAGAAGTTGGTATTGTCGATGGTTATATCATTGACTGCATTTTCGGACAGCAAGCTGTAATCGGAAAGATAGTAGAGAGAAAAGTTAAAGAAGTAACAACACCTGCGCTCTCTACATCACAAAAATCATATTGGCAGGAATGCGTTTATTCAAATCCAAGGCTGACTTACTCGCATCTCTGCTAGCCTGTTTTCCCGACTCCTGGAAACTGACCCATGCTCAGCTTATACCGAAAAAAGTGATTCCAGCGACCCCTCTAACTACCGCTCAATAGAAATCACTTTTATTTTCTCCAAAATCATGGAGACAATAATAAACAGAAAGCTTATGGAATATCTTGAACGCAACCAAATATTGGATGACAAGAGGTACGGCTTTAGATCGAAACAATATTCTGGCGACCTTCTTTTATGCCTAACTGAGCACCTCTATCAAAACATTCATCGCTTTGGTGATTCCGGACTGGTTGCTCTCGAAATCTCCAAGGCCTTTGATAGAGTATGGCATCCCGCTCTATTGAGTAAACTCCAAGCTATTGGCATTGACTGTCTCTAAAGAATTGGATTGAGATTTTCCTTTCCGACCGTTCAATCAAGGTAGTATTGGACGGCGTAGAATCTAATCCCCACTGGATCTCTGCAGGCGTTCCCCAGGGCTCAATTCTATCACCAGCTCTCTTCCTAGTTTTTATAAATGACCTGCTCTCAATCCCATCCAACTCACTTCATAGCTTTGTGATGAGAGTACTTTGCGATACTTCGATAAAGCAAGACAAGCACTTGCCAGACCTTGTCTGCTTGAAGCTTATGCCCGCTTTAATCAACAGGGATATAAGTCTGATTTTAGATTGGGGCCACAAGAATCAAGTCGAATTCAACGCACGGAAAACAAAATACTGTCTCTTCTCTAAAAAACGCGCTCCTCAATTCCTCCCATTATAGTGGACAGTCTAGAAATGATGGCTGAACGATCTCTCAATATCGTAGGCATAACATTAACTGAAGATCTGCGTTGGAGCAAACACATATTCCAAATCGCTAAACAAGCATCACAATGCTTGGAATTCCTTAAAAGATGCAATTTCCTCCTTCAGCCGTCGGCCAGGACTATAATCTACAAATCCTACAATCGGCCTCGCCTCGAATTCAATTCATGACTCTGGGCAGGGGCACCGAGTACCACCTCAGCGTGGCTGGACTTGGTGCCAAACCGCGCCCTCCAACTCTTTGGCGACGTCGCCATTTGCTCCACAACTGATTCATTAACCCACCGCAGGAATGTAGTGGCTCTGGTGAAATTCTACCGCATCTACCATAATGACTGTTCCACCGAAATATATAACCTCCTGCCTCCACGGCAATGTTTTTCCCGCAACACAAGACTAGCCCTATCGGCTCATCCTCATTATCGACAGCCCTTATTTTCATGCACACATCAGTTTAGAAATTCGCTATTTTTGAGAACAAGTCGTCTGCGGAACAACCTCCCACCGTCAGTATTCCCGAACTCATACAACATCCAAACGCAAGGTTCATCTCCATCTCTTCATGCACCCCCAGACTCCCTTTAATCTATCTTATCCTTTCTTTATCCTTCGAGTTAAGCTTGCTACCAGCCATCTGACCTTGACGTGTAGGACATGACGGACTGGTAGTACAAAGGGTGACACCTAAGCTTAGACTTACACATAAAAAAAACAAGCGCGCTTTAGCTGATTCTTAAAACGTTCATTTAAAAAGCGCGCGTTTCAAAATGCCCAATGTGTTCTAGGTCCAAGTCAAACGTTTGTTCATAAACCTTTTCGGTTTATCTTCATATGGAAAACCGCCGTCATAACTGCCTTGAGAGACCAGATCTCATCCAACTGGCTCTATACAGTCAAAGGACACATGGATATCCTTAACTATATCCCAAATATCCGACTATATGGTTGGTGAACTGCGGTTCCAAAGGACATTCAGAGCGATTATCTTGGATCGTTCTGAGTGGGTCGAACTAAAACATCTTCATTAGTGTACCGACGGGTCCAAGATGGAACATGGGTAAAGGGGCTGGTGTTGCAGGAACTCTAAGGTCTCGAATGCAATGGGTTATTGGCGCTCTGTTTTCCAGACTGAAATACATGCAACTAAAGCAAGCAAGTAAAGCAACTAAAGCAAGCAAGTAAAGCAACTAAAGCAAGCAAGTAAAGCAACTAAAGCAAGCAAGTAAAGCAACTAAAGCAAGCAAGTAAAGCAACTAAAGCAAGCAAGTAAGCCATACAAAGCAAGCAAGTAAAGCAACTAAAGCAAGCAACTAAAGCAAGCAAGTAAATCAACCAAAGCAAGCAAGCAAGTAAAGCTGACATAAAAAAACAGTGCTGAGATTGGACTGATGGCAACAGTTTGGAAGGAGGAGATTGTAGTATTATCAAAAGTAAACGTCTACTTCATCTTCCAAATAAATTTTGCAATTACTTCGCAATCCATTAGAAAGATTTACAATTCTCCACGAATTAATTTAATTACTCGAGCATCAATAACCGTAATTTGAAATTACCTAAGATAATCCCTAGATTCTTGCCAAAACAGGTCCTTGCTACTTGTATATATCAAAAGTTCAACATCCTTCATATTTTTTTAATCTCCCATAGAGAGAGAAAGCCAAAAAAAGAAAGCCAAGTGCTCATCGCCAGTTAAGCCCCAACAATGGCAGCGCATTTCCATTTAAAGTGTCCGAAATTTTAATTTAAGATTTTGTTAATTAAAGCAATGGGGACTCATTTGCGCCGAAAGATGGCTCTGCCTCCAAGCATGGGATTTACGCACTTTTTAAATATGCTAATGATTGAAAGCTGCTCCCCAAGGCCTGAAAAAGCCATTAGGGGTGGACAATACTTTTAATTTACAACACCTTTTACAAGACCTGGGCCCCCCGTACCATGGGCATCCTGGGGCCTGGCTCTGTTTCAATTTGTTGCGACCACTCCATTGCTCATTTCAGGAAATTAATGTCAGGGCGGTTTGGCCCTTTTCAGGGATCCTTTTCAGCGCCTGTACATTGTGTGCCTGCCAGAGAGGGATTTATTTAGACATAGATGAATATTTATGACCACTTAGTGTAAGCATTATCCCTTCATCCTCAGCTTTCTGTATATGAGATTTTATTCCAGTTTTGGCATGATGGAATGATACTTTGCTTTTACACAAACTTTGTCAATAGTTTACGATATTTTTGCTTGGCTTTAATAAAGGACAATCTCTAGCCCACATCCTTAGCTGGGAGACGAGAATTGCTGTATACTGTTGGACATTTATTATGTTACTTGTAAATTTATTTTATTGTAAATTTGTAATAATTTTAATTGATGTCGACTTTAGGACAATTGTAGCGTTTGTGTTGAATTCAAATAGAGTTTGAGTGATAAATAAACAAATTTATACTAAAACTAGATGACTCGGCCGACCTAGTTCTGCCTGAAATTAATTAACTAACTGGAAAACACAACGAAACAATAAAAGATATATCAATTTGGATCAAAATTATTGATTTCAATTGAATTAAATTTTTGAATTTTTTTTATGTTAATTGCAATGCCTTACCATAAACAATGTTTTGCCATCTTCTGCGTAGGTCACAATGGTTTCAAAACTTTATGATACCGCGGCCCCTTTGCCACAAAAACAGACCCTTGCCCCCCCCCCCCCCCCCCACGGTTTACAGAAACAGAAGGTAATGTAAAAGAGACGACAGCTTCGAATACCGTAAAAATGGGCGCCTGGCGACGTCAGGCTTAATGCATTTGATATAGAAAGCGTGCCCCACGTGACGTCAGTATAAAGGCCCCCCTACACGGTCAAATTGGATGTACATACATCGAAGTACGGATGTACAACCAAAACTATCGATTGTGAGCCGGTCGGCCGATCAAAATACATTGGGGTTATGGGTTTGATGAAAATCTGGATGTACATCCAATTTGACCGTGTATGGGGGCCTTTAAAATACGGTATACGGTATACAGCCTTTTACATATCCTTGTTTCTGTATATCGTGGGCCCCCCAATAAAATATGTAAGTTTGCACCGTCTTGTCGAAAATAGGTTCGTCAGACCCTTTTCACGCGTTTTCGGACGCACAAAGTGCACCAACATCTAACGATAGCGTGCGCAAGGGTTTCTCGAACTATGAAGGAAAATGGTCGATGGTATTTTTTGACCACACTCCAGCCCAGACAATTATTTCCTTGCCGAACAGTGGTTTTTCGTGAATGTCTTGTTTCTTTGTTTTCCAAATTCGACACTTTTGTTTATTGACTCCCCCCAGGGAGTATAAACTGAGGTTCATACGTCTTCCAACTTTCGGCTATCGGATATCGACGCGACGGCATGTCCATATTGCAAGGAACGCGGCTAGTACGTTGGCAACAATCTTTGAATAAGTTTCACTATGTATGGGAAAATATGAAGATCCTGCTTCTCCTTAGAGTTGTTCCACTCACGTGTTTAACTCCTGAGTTAAACTGGAGCATTGGAGCGCCGCGGACGCGGTCAAATAGGACGCTGGCGAGTCACTGCAGACCTGTACTTGTACTTTTTTTTTTTATGTGATAGACTAGAGACTTAGGGAAAGCCCCCTTTGTACTGTTCGACAATCTATTTTTTCCTATAGAATGTCGAACAGCAGCTCTAGCCGGAAGATGAGAAGTAGAGAGAGAGAAGTAGGAAGGAGCTGCCACAACCTAGCCGCGATATATTTTTATTCCACCTACTTCCAACCATTTCGCGACTCTGGCATCGGGGCATTTGAGAAACAACTCGCTGGAGTGTTATGCCTCCTGAAACGAGTGGAGTCTCATCAGCCAACCGATGACATGCGCTTGGTGGAGCGGGGAAGGACTAGGAAGGCTATGACAGAAGGAATCGGGAATGTAAAGAGGGGAGAAGAAAGAAGGAAAGTTATGTGGGTGGAAAAGTGGAAAAGGCGAAGGACCGTGGGGCTGGCCGGGATTCGAACCCGGGACCTCTAGGATAGTAGTCAGGCGCCTTACCCCTAGGCTACCGAGGCCCCCAAAAGGCGCCGAATTTCTCCCATATTTTTACGATAAGCGCTACTATTTCAGCGTGTTTTGTTGATGTGAATAGGGGGTCGTCCCCACCTTAGTTTGGAAACCACTAGCGTAGGTAGTATATACAAAAGTATGATGGTTTGCCAATGCGTAAGCGACAAGGCGACAAATTTCCAATGAATTGTCATTGCGACGGCAAGTCGAATGGGAAATTGATGGCGTTCAAATTCAAAAGGCAAATGATTCGTAATCATTAAAATTCTCAGAATCAAAAATCGCCTTGGTACTTTCCCTATTGCTCATATGCTCATCGACTTCAAATCCGCTTTCGATTGAATCAGCTTGCGAATAGCTTTGAAAAACGAACAAGTGCCATGCAGCTTCTCCAAACGTCGTATGACGTACCTACGTCAACCAGCAGCGTTCGTATCCGAAGCGACTTATCCGAGAAATTCCCAACTCAAAGAAGTGCCCGACAAGGAGACGTCGCTTCGCCACATCTCTTCAACGTTGTGATCGGTGCGGTTATGCGTGAAGCATAGTTCGATACGAAGATAACAACTTTGTAACTGACTTGATGTTCGCCCAATCCAAATCGAACAGGTTCCGACGTTCAAATATTTGGGATCATTGGTTGAGGAAACGAAAGTGGCATCGAAGGCCGACGTTTACAGCGACATCGGCGAGGCAACAGCAACATTCGCTTTGCTCAACTGGTGCATATGAAAACGAAAAAATATTGCCATCAAAACGAAAGTACACTTTTTCCGAACGTTTATCCTTCCGATTCTTCTCTATGGATCGGAAACGTCAACACTGAAACCGGACATCAACAAGCTCGAGGTCTTCCAAATGCGGTACTTGAGGCATATTCTCGGTATCCCACTCCGCGATCGACTTTGAAAATAGGCAGTTAAAGATGCGATCAACAGACACTGACCAAAGAAGAAATACAAAAGCGTCGACCACGGCGGTTTGGACATGTTTGCCGAATGGATGATAAGCGCTTGCCACGTAAACTTCTCCGGCGAGACCGTTCCGCAGACTGGAAAGTTCAGCGATCGGCACTGAAGAAACCTTGGTTAAAGACTATCGAGGGTGACTTAAAGAATCAACGATCGAGGGTGACTTAATCGGTTGCTCCAGCCATCGCCAAAAACCGCCAAGAATGGAACCGAATCGTGACTAGAGTTCTAGACCCAGCGGCACCGACAGCAATGTATCCGTTGCGGGGACGCCCCGCTCAGACCGCCAGCTAACGGATTAAACAAGAAGAAGAAGTAATATGTGGGACAAGATTTTGCCCACATTAGATAATAAACAGATGCCCCTGCGGATTTGAGAATCGCAAAGTGTCAAATCCGCACTCACTTCCGCGCCGCCGGATCTGGGAATCGAGGCCATTGTTAGGTCCCCCTTTTATCATGATCGAGTTGGCGGCACGAATCATTTGGACACGGAAAGCAAAGCACATCTCGTTCCACAGTTAAAAAGCACTTCTCATCTGTGGAACTACCATACCTGCGCCCAAACAGTCACTGTAGAGAAGTTTAATTTTAATGATCAAAAGAGCATCTGCCACGTGCCTTGTCTTGAATTATTAAAGTCGTTAAAGTAACGCAGAGTACCGTCATCAGCAAAGCTGCGAGGTGGGCTGAAAGGGATTGAGAGTAGATCATTAACAAAGTATATATAAATAGAGCAAGTGATAGAATTGAACCCTGTGGAATCCCTTAAAGATGGGTTTGAACTTGGCTCCTTGTAGAAGTGCCTGATCGCACTCCCGGAAATAAAATTATCCATTCATCCATTCGTTCTGTAGAATATGACCGACCGACGACTCGACCGAAAACTTTTGAGATATTTAGAGCAACCAGACCAGACTCATCAAATCGATGAAAACTTTGGTTCAGGTGTTCTATAAGTCACGCTAAAAGGCCCCTTCCGCAGTAGACCTTTATCGTCTACAGCCTTATGATTTGGGGTGAATCTAGATACCTCATAAGCTTTTTGTTGGTTATCGTCTCCTTGGTTTTGGCTGTTATACTATTAGTCCCTGGACGTTGCTTTGGCTTTTGCAGTAAACTCTGAATGTTCAGAAGTTGACCCAGTTGAGATTATACTACCACTATTCAAGTTGAGTTGTGATTATACTACTACTATTCAAGATTGGTTTTCCGAAGTTTTCAACCGGTACTGGACTGGTTCTGAGTATTTACGTCCCCTTGTAGCATGAGTTGTCTAGTGCAGAGCCGCAAGGACCCCGTCGAGCTGGAAGATCGAGAGGAAGACTCTATCAGCAGAGGCCGCAACAACTGGGAGATCCTGGACGGAGCTGAGAGCTGTCGCACAAAACAGTATCTCCAGGAGGGAAACTGTTTCCGCTCTATGTAGTTAGTAGGAAAAGTAAAAGTAATTGAGGGATTGGGGAATACCTTCTTCTTTGATCCGTTTGCTGGCGGTCCGAGCGGAACGTCCGCGCCGCTGGGTCTCGAACTCTATTTACGATTCGTTTTCATCCTTGCCGGTTTTTGGTGACGAGCCTCGGTAACTGATAACCGTTGATTCTTCAGGTCACCCTCGATATTCTTTAGCCAGGTTTTCTTCGGTGCGGATCGCTGGATTCTCCAGCCTGCGGGACGATCTCGCCAGAGAAGTTTACGTGGCAAGCGGTCATCATCCATTCGGCAAACAGGTCCAAACCACCGTAGTCGACGTTTCTGCATTTCTTCTTCGATCAGTGTCTGCTGATCGCATCTTTGTCTGACTGTCTCGTTTCAACGTCGGACGTCGATGCTACTTTCGTTTCCTCAACCGATGATCTCAAATATTTGAACCTCGAAACCTGATTGATTTGGGTTCCATCGAGGTGAACACTAGCTCCCGATCCGTCCGTATAAGATGTCCGTTGCTTCGGCATCCGTGTCGCCAAAGACGACGCTATCGTGGGCGAACATTAAGTCGGCTACGAAGTTGTTGTCGTCGTATCGAACTCCGTGTCGTCTATCGAATGCTTCACCACGCATAATCGCGTCGATCACAACATTGAAGCGATGTCTCCGTGTCGCACAACCATTTGAATCGGGAACTCTTCGGATAAGTTGCTTCGAATACGAACGGTGTTGGCTGAACCATCGTACGACGCTTGGAGAAGTTGAATGATTCTCAATGGCATATGTTCGGTTTCCAAGACTCTCCACAAGCTGTTCCAATCGATGCAAACGAAAGCGGATTTGAAATCGATGAACACGACGACAGTTGGTTTGCCGCGATGAATTCTTTCTTCCATTAGCTGACGGAGTGCGAATATTTGATCAATGCATCCTCGATGTGGTCTAAATCCCGCTTGATGAATCTCGCGGAATACCTTATCACACTTAAAGCTTTACTGTATTTTATTGACTACAGCATAGGCGACGTCTGTTTTGAATATTCCTTCTTCAAGAAAACCCTAGATAAAGCATGACCCTAGACGGCATTATCCCAAGCGGCGCAATGCACAACGCCATAAAATTGTTCTGG
Organism: Thereva unica; assembly: GCA_949987705.1. Classification (NCBI taxonomy): domain Eukaryota; kingdom Metazoa; phylum Arthropoda; class Insecta; order Diptera; family Therevidae; genus Thereva; species Thereva unica. Next base: position 23,519,453 of record OX465281.1, on the reverse strand, counting down.
CTGCCAGGATTTGTGGCCATCAATATTCCATTAAAGAAAAACTTAACAGCGTCCATAAATCCCCTCCGACCTTGCAGCAGCCACAGAACCACACGCCACAAAATATGAGATATCATCGGGTTTCATTAAAAAACAAAATTGTCCTTGGCCACATGCTCCTCTCCGATATCCTTTGTTCCCTTTTTTGTTCTTTCTCGTTCCTTTTTTTTTTTTTAATGTAAAAACTTTTCCCTTTTTTTACAGTTGCGAAAAGTGGGTTTGGAAAATCCGTCCGTCATTCCCTTAATTTCATTGTTCCTTCGATGGGGAATGACGTGGATTATCTGCAGCTAACAATTGACGTAACATTTTACATGTTCCACCCGCTGCCACACTTCCTGTCCGAAAAGTACAAGGAGCTCTAACAACGGGGGATGGGAGATTTGCGAGGGGGTTTTTACATGCAATCGCTGGGCCCGCTGTTGTCGGTGGTGGTACGGTCTCTGTCGGTCGTCGGTTTGGGTGTCTTCGCCTTTTTGGTTGACATTCATTATTCGCAGTTGGCGGATGCTCATCCTGTGGAACGAAGGTCCTTTTGTGCAATCCTGTCATATTTTACCGAAGGGGTGCCCAACTAGATTCGCCTTTTCCTTTTTGCAATTATAATGAAAGCGGGCATTGCAATCTCTTCCGAAGTAGTAAGAACATGAGATAATTGCAAACTGATAAGGTATACAGGAGGGCTGATGGTGCATAGGACAAAGGATACTGGTTTGTAGATTAAAGTAGTTAAGCGGAATCTTTTTAAATTTCAGGAGGAGTTAAAGGGACTTTTTAATTAATTGGAATATGTTAAATTGACTTTATTATTGTTAAACACTTTTTGTTGATTATAAACGGAAGACTTTGTAATATTGAAAATTAAAATAGGTTCTCTACGTCTCTTCGTCTTTACGTCTTGCTAGTTCTCTCCAGTTTGTTATACGAAGTTTCTGCATATCTTTCATTCAAACTCGGTTTGTAATAGAAAACCAATAGGAAAATGAATATTATATTGTAGATTAAAATTGTATGATTGGATCCAGTTCTTGTGGACACAATCAATAATGGTTAGGTCAATGTCGCTGATAATAAAACTAAACATGCGTTCACAAACTAAATGGCAACAATGTAGTCTAATATTGTCGAAAGCGCAAAGGTAAGGTCCTCCATTCATCCATGGAAAGGAGGTGATAACAGAAAGCAAATCCAAGGCCGATTTATTGGCATCTCTGTTCGCCTCAAATTCTTCTCTACCCGAATCTGATACGTCACCACCGGTCCTCGATCGCATCTCCTATTCAATGGGCGGGATTTTCTTCAGGACACGTGAGGTGTATAAATGTCTCAAGGAGCTTGACGTCAACAAATCCACTGGCCCCGATAATATTCCCCCCATGGTACTCAAAAAATGTGCCTCACCTTTGGCTAAACTCCTGCGCAAACTTTTTGCCCTGTTATACTTCTCCGGAGTTTATCCCAAATTTTGGAAACAAGCTCATGTTCAGCCCATTCCCAAAAAAGGTGAAGCCAGCGACCCTTTTAACTACCGCCGAATAGCAATAACCTCTGTTCTCTCCAAAATTATGGAGACAATAATCAATAGAAGGTTGATGAAATATCTAGAGTCTAACCAAATCATACACGACAGGCAGTACGGCTTTAGACCGAAAAGTTCTACTGGCGACCTTCTTGTGTCTTTGACCGAGCAGCTACACCGAAGCATCCAGTTTCGCCGATGACAGTACTCTGCGTTACTCTTACGCCAACGTTAGACAAGCAAGTGCCAGACCTTGTCTCTTAGACCGCGAACTCATGTCCAGCTCTCTTAACGCGGACATCGAGCTCATTCTTGACTGTGGCCGCAAGAATCGGGTCGAATTTAACGCATCAAAAACAAAGTACTGCCTTATCTCCACCAAAACCTGTACCGACTTTCCCTCTATTTTAGTGGACGAGTATAACCTAACACCTAACCCATCTCTTAACATCCTGGGAATGACTCTATCCAATGATATGCAATGGAATGGCCACATAATCCAAATCGCCAAACAAGCTTATCAATGCCTCGGACTCCTTAAGGGGTTATATCTATGTATCACCTGTTCTACACATTCAACTTTGCATTCCACCTTTTGACGTTCAATTCTGTCGCTCGCGTCTACACATTTTCAACTATTCAAGAAGCAGATCGAAAATCTCGGCTGTCTTTGCTATCCGTGTACACTCATATTCATACATATTCGCACACTCATAAAAATGTTGAACGAAAACGCAAAAGTTGAACGCAAATTTCCATTCCATTCTGAGCTGCTTTCCATTTTCCTTTCAACTCTAGTCTGTTTCAAACTTTGCAAAAAAGTTGAACGTCAAAAAGTGGAATGCAAAGTTGAATGTGTAGAACCGGTTTTTTCGATTTTTTTTATTGGCTAAAAGTATGGCAAAACATCCCTAGAATTGGAATAAAAAAAGTCCAAATACTAATATACATACTTCAGACAATTTTTGAGAATTAATTTTCTGAAGCAACTCCAACACTCGAAAAACGTAAAATTTGCTCTTTTCAGCGGTTCTTGATTTTTTGAATTCGGCGGTCGTAAATTAAATTATTACTTATCGATCATAGATAATGGACTAGCATCAAGGAAAGACTAGGATGAGCAATGTACGGCCTTGGAAGGTCAACTGTATGGTGCTGGCATAGCAGAGTAAAGGTAAAAAAATTTATACGTAGGAAATAATTGAAATTTCACAGATCTACAACGTTTTAAAACTTCAAACGCGTTTTTCTCGAAACCATGTTTGTGAAATCGGCCGGACACCAAACTCCGTCAGTTTTCATCCGATTTACTTGAAATTTTAACTGTAGCTTCTTAATATGATTATCTAGTGAAGTACACACAATTTTTGCGATTGGTTAACAAGAAAAAAAATTATAAACAATTTAAATCGATTTTTTTCGTCAAAAACCGCCGCTATTTTGCGAAAAAAAATTCTAAAAATATAATCGTGGGTACTTCACAAGCAAAACTCATGAAGATAATAAATTTTTTTTTGTTGTTCCAGATGCTGATGGGGCTGCGTAATGTGTCCGGCCGCGGAACACCTTTTGAAAATACCACATACGTTACATGATCTACAGCCGCCATTTTGTTTTAAATTTCGTATAAAAATTTTTTTTTGTACTCTTGAAGAGTTGCCCTATCCATTGGTATATTATTTGTAACACCTTTCTCACAAAATCAATGCAAAAAAAATCCTGAAAAAAGCCTTGTTTTTTGACCGTCACATAGATATAACCCCTTAAGAGATACAAGTTACTCCTTCACCCAGCTACTGTAGCCACAATCTACAAGTCCTACATCCGACCCCACCTTGAATACAACTCGTATATCTGGGTGGGCGCTCCTAAAACTATCTTGGCTTGGCTGGACAAGGTGCAAAATCGCGCCACCAAACTCATTGCTTCTACATCGACCCTTTAAGCCACCGAAGGAATGCAGCTGCACTCATCAAGTTTTATCGCAATTATTACAGTAACTGCTCCACTGAAATAAAGAACCTCCTGCCTACATGGCAACTTTTTTCTCGCAACACAACACTAGCCAATTCGGCTCACCTCCACACACCACAGCCCTCCTCTTCGCGCACATTACGATTTAGTAGTTCGTTTATAAATAGAACAACTCAACTGTGGAACTGTCTTCCGCAGTAGGTGTTTACGAGCTCATATAACATCTCTGAGTTGAAACGCAAGGTTCATCGACACCTACTCATGCCCCCTCCAGACCCCTAACCTATCCTTTCTATTCTTTCCTTCAGATCAAGCTTACTTCTATACATTGCACCATGACTCGAATGACATGACGGACTAGTAGTACAAAGGGTGCTCCTAAGCTTCATCGAATCACCAAAAAAAAGGTAGGATATCGTCATAGACGTAGCTGTGAAGTGGAATGGAATGGCTTGAGAGCACATCATTTATAAAATTAAGGAAAAATGTCATCTATAAAATGGAAAAGCCATGGATCTTGTCGAAGAGTGGATTCGAACCACGGACATCTGGGATGGTAGTCGGGCGCCTTAACCCTTTAGATACCCGATTAAAAATAATTTCATGGTTAATTTCCTTACTAGCACGCACGCGCCCGCAGCTAGCACGCATAGCGAACAAACAGGCACGCCACAAAAGTACGTACTCTCCCGCCACAGGCACGCACGCTCCCGCCACAGGGATACACGCTCCCGCCACTGGCACGAAAATCTAAAAATTTGTTCGCTTGAGGGATGCACTCTCCCGCCACAGGTATCCACTCTCCCGCCACACGCACGAAAATCTCAAAATGTGCCTGATGACGACTTTACATACATATATAATACTCTTCTCCATCTTTTTTAAGAGGCGTGGAATTTTTATTCTAGGAAAAAAAATTTTTTTCTTTCATTTTAAATTTGAGTTTCGTGCGTACCAGCTGCATGCTAGCTGCGGGCTAGTGTTATTTTCACTCAGGCGTGCATGCTAGCTGCGGGCGCCGTGCGGGCTAGTGCATGCCAGCTGCGTGCTAGCTGCGGACGAATTTCATTTTTACTCGTGATTTATAATATTCGTGCGTACCAGCTGCATGCTAGCTGCGGGCTAGTCTTCAGGCGTGCATGCTAGCTGCGGGCGCCGTGCGGGCTAGTGCATGCTAGCTGCGTGCTAGCTGCGGGCGAATTTCATTTTTAATCGGGTATGGAGGCTGGCATTGTCAAAAGGAAAAAAGGATGGTGAGCCGTTACAAACTCTAAAAAAACAGGATTAAATTCAAAAAATGTGATTTTATGTGGTGTGGTACTGGAAGGTGGTACTGGAAGCACGTCGTTCGCCATGAGCTAGGGTATTTAAGTAGAAACGGTATTCTCTTCCCATCCGGAGGCTGCGGCTTCTATACATTCTCCACCGGTGTGCCAACAAGAGTTGGGTCCCAGACTACCCAATATATCTGCTTTCTCGTGTACCCCGCAACCCACTGAAGAGTGACCCTATACCCCCTAGCCGTCGTCTGGTTCCAAGCTCAAGGTGTCAAAAGAGGGGGTGGCCGACCTGCTGAATTGACCAAAAGATAAAAGTAAGACAGCAAAACGCAAGGATATACGAACTAACTATTTACGGAATAATGCTACTGCATCCGGGACAGCCGCACTGGATGCCAGGTAGGCTGTTGAGAACTGGGTTACTGCCCGAAGACCCAAATTAGTCAAACCGAAAATGGAAATTCAATTCCCCGCGTGGAATGTAGGAACAGAACATCACGTCGGTCAAAAGGAAATCATAGCAATGGAATTATCGAAATGCAAAATATCTCCAGCCCGGGCGCGAGCAAATATGAGTTTACGATCACCTACAATAGACGTGGATTCGATACCTCGAACCGAATTAATCATACTCGAGGGGGACTTTAATGCTCATTTAGGTTTCGAACCGACTGGGAAAGAACGTCACGATGGGCAAATTCGGACACATAGTAATTAACGACTCCGGTTTACGCCTCCTTTCATTCGCAGCGTCATACAATTTGATCATTGGCAACAGCATCTTCCGCCATCCACTCAAACACCAACTCATCTGGCGAAATCCATTCTTCAATGACTCGGCGATGTTAGACTACGTATTGATCAACGCAAGATTCCGAACGATGCTCAAACACGTATACGTGCAATGTGTGGCCCGATTTCGGATCGGACCATTATCTATGGGGGATGGGGATGATCCGGTATACCGAAGAGGTCTTCAGTTCGTTTTGCAATGTCATTGAGTGAAGACAAAGTTGTAGTCATACCCACGCAACCTGCACAACTAGCCAGAGAACACGCACAGACGCACAGGTACAACGTACGGTGTCACTGAAGGAATTGATTTTCGAATTTGCTCCGGTCGCCTGCGCAGGTTCAAAAAACTGCACGCGCAGGCCTCTCCTGCGGACTTTAGCGGGTATAAGAACCATTAGAGTACCCTTCTTCTAAATTTTGCATACACATTCAGTTTGCATGACAATACAATCTGACGATTTTGTAAAAAAAATCAAGAAGGCGGTTCCAAGATGGCGGCTGATTTCTACAATTGTTTTCCACCGAGCCCACGACATGGGTATCAAATGAAAGGAGCTCTTCAAGTAGAATACCCAGTAAGCTGTGCGACGTAATTTTAAATCTAATATAGCGGCCACCACAAAATCACAAAATAGCGGAAGACATATAAAAGTAGCAAATAAAAATAAATAGTTTAAAAAAAAACTAAAAAATACGCTTTTATTTTAAAATGAAGTAAAAAATAATTATGAATGTAAAGTTTTCATTGCTGCAGCCACTTACTTAAATGTAAAAAAACGTGGTGGCGCTGACGAAAAGCTCCAGTATTAAAAGAACAAAATAAGAATATATGTTATGATCGCTCCACGCTTTTTTGCATTTAAGTGAAAGTGGCTGCAGCAATTAAAACTTTACATTCAAAATATTTTTTTACTTTTTGGTTCTATTTTATTTTTTTTTGCAAACTGTACACATATTTCTTAGAACCAATTAATAAAAGTTGGTTTACCAAATCATCAATAATCTCACAAAATCAACCCGTAGCTCTAGAAAAATTACAATTATAATTCGGTTAGTACACCCCACCCCACCTTAGCTGCTTCCAATTTTTCTAGCTGAGGTCAAACTTTTGTCGCCCAGGGTTGTATGTTTTTTGACGACGAGGGGGTACTTAGTGTTACGAAAGCTATAGTAGGGGTACACAGATGTCGAAAGTTTTGGGAAACACTGTCCTAGACCGATATATTTAACATGGTTTTGTTAGTTGACACAATCCTTACAAAAGTATAGATTTTTCCCCATCTTTAAGTTAATTAAAGTATCAAAAAAACTAATAAATACTTTCTGCCGCTTAAGGACATTTCTGTCCTTAAATTCCCTGCACGCTCGAGCACAATGCCCATTACGATCCTATTCCGTTCCCATCATGTCACAAACATGCTCACTCCCAATTACGTTCAAACCATTTAATCCCGAACCATTTCACCAACAACAACAACAACAACAACCTCGAAGAATAAGAAGAAGAAGAAAAAAACTGCCGAACAATCATCCTGCGCCAACACGGAGGCTAGAAAATTTGTACCCTGCCTGTAGTCCTGTGTCGGAGCACCTACCGAGGCGCCACCTGCAGGGCTGACCGTGTCCACCTCCGCAGCAACTAAAAATTCTTTTTATCCTGTTTTAATTAAAACGTAATGAGGCCAATGATCCAAACCCCAAAGTACGCGATGCTTCAGGTGACGACAAGAAGGTCAAATTATTGTAATGCCGCGACCCAACACCAGGTTGCGGGGTGGGCGAAAAGGACTTGGAGACATGGTCAGCGCAGTGTAAAGGTGGGCGGCGGTTTTTTCGGCGGCGCTCCTTCAAGATCCTGGCGGAAAAATCCACATAAGTCTAGGAAAGTCGAAAAGGGAAAATTAGTGGTGGTCGCGAAGCCAATTGGGGGTGTGGGTGAGGATTTTGACCCGCACTCAGTGTCCGAAAATTTTCTGCCGCCCGCGGGGGTGGACCCATATTTTTCGTGAATTTAATTAACAAGGGAAAAAGAAAACTTTCACTAAGGCCGCCATTAGCACTGGTAATGGAAGGTGTTACCGGCGACGGACATTGTTTTTTAGCTCCATTTTTTTTTTTATTATTACATTTTGTTGTTGTTGCTGTTGGTGTTTTGTGCATTTTAATTTTTTTCCGCTTAATTTTTAATCATGGCCCTTTTCCGCCCTCATCCCCCCCCTTTTTTTTCGGGGCAATAAATATTTAGAGCCGCGTAAGGGGCCTATTTGCATAATGTAAACTTTTAATAACTTGGCATTAAGAGGTAACAACGGAATTTCCTATCAGAGCCAACCGGAGCGGAATGTGCGTGATGAAATTACGTTGGGCAGGTGGTTATTAATTACTACGGAGGGCACAAAAAAGGTAGCAGCTCGCTGGTTACCTGCGGTACACGCGTCTGTTGTGCTGCAAAATCCAAGTGAGCGGAGGAGAGGCTTAACTCAAAACAGGGAAAAAAAGGATAATTTTTTTTTTTTTTTAAATCCAACCAGCAGGACACAGTATTGCGCGGTTCTAATTAACCAAGAATCGTGCATTAAGCGATTTATCATTTTGCGATGACTTTAATCCTTGGTAGAGCTCTCAGTGGTGTTTAAAATACTAGACCAAAACTGTGTTGTAGTTGGCTGCGGTCTAGGCTGGCAGGAGAATGTCCACAGGACACACGTCGTCGTCGTCGTTGTTTCTGCACGACCTAATCCCATTGGTTGACTTTAGGATCTTGGTAATGTACACAAACATGAATGAAATATTAAGCAGCTGTCACACAGCATGTGGCCATCAAAGACCAGAACGAGAAAGGAGAAAGTATCCCCAGCAGCACCACCACCTCCACTAAACCCTCTTCTAGACGGACTCAGTTTTATTTTCTTGATTTTTTTTATATTCCTTTGGTCAAAGGAAGGATATTTTTGTTACCAGGTTTCGCGCCGCATCAAAACTTGGCAAATAAAAAAAAAACCCCAAAAAAATAGGAAAGAAAATAAGAAGCGTGACTTTCACGTAAACAAAATCTTTAAAATAAACACTGTAACAAACGACACTCACACCAAGAGGAACCTGCGTTCCCAGAACGCTGTCCAGCCCAGCCTATAAAAACAGCGACGCTTCTCGTCATTTTATTCATTCAAGCGTAGACTGTAGATGCGACCACTTCGGTACTCTACCAGCCACTTAAATTCCGTGTATGAGAAATAAAATAGTTTTATTTAAATAACCAATTTTTTTTTTATTAAACTACTACCCGTTGCAAATTTGGCGCCCGAGCAAAAACAAGAAAAAACAATAAATAAGCAAATACAACGTAGTTGTATGAAAATTGCTTTTCCAAAATTAACAGGAAGGATTGCAGCTTTGCAGACAAAATCAAAAAGAACATCGGAAACACAAACACAGACGCGTTTGATTTCCACGAAAGATTGCGGCTTTGCAGACAAAAGAAAAAGAACATCGGAAACACAAACACAGACGCGTTTGATTTCCACGAAAGATTGCGGCTTTGCAGACAAAAGAAAAGAGACCATCGGAAACACAAACACAGACGCGTTTGATTTCCAAAATAAGAAAAAACTTTGCAGCGTTCCAGAAAACCAACAAATTTCCGCGAATCGTGTCAACTGCAATCGCTTTACAAGTGTTCAGTTGTACCCAACGAATCCTTATTTTCCCGGTAAATTCGTTCTATCTTTTAATTTTCATTGCACGTGAGGCAGAAAAACATTTTGCGTTCGTCAAGGGAAGATAGTACGTTTATGAAAAACACGAAAAGAAAGTCAGCACCCATAACACCAATTCCAAGAAGAATTCCAACGCGTAGAACTCCAACAACAATGGCAACTCTTTCGGACATACAATTTAAAGAATTGCTAGAAACTATTGGTGGTAGTCGAGAACATGGAAGTTTTAGTAGATGTTCAGCCCGATTCTCAGGTGAACATAACCTAGCAAAATTGGAGGAATTTATAACAACCACATGCATTTATAAAGATATTGAACATATATCTGATAAAGAAGCATTAAGAGGACTTCCTCTTCTTCTAGAAGGCTTTGCCAATACCTGGTGGCAAGGAGTAAAAGATACCACAAAGTCATGGGATGACGCGATAAAGGCGTTGAGAGCTACCTTTGCACCTTCTAAACCAGCACATAAAATATATATGGAATTATTCGAGAAGAAACAGGACAAAAATACCCCAACAGACGTATTTATATGCGAAAAACGTGCGCTCCTCTCTCAACTACCTTCATCTCGTCACACTGAGGATGTAATGCTAGACCTAGTATACGGATTAATAGGCATACATATTAGGGAACACTTGCCAAGAGAAGAAATTCAAACATTCCAGGAGTTATTAAACAAAGCACGTGATATCGAGGCAAACCTGAAAGAAAGCCACAAAAATAGGGATAAAGAAAACATGGCAGTTAAAACTCACTTCAACTCACGTCCAGAGACCAAACGAGTCAAATGTAGATTCTGTCGATACTATGGCCATAACGAAGAAGAGTGTCGAAAAAAGAAACAAGAAATAGAAACATTAAAACATAAAGTGAAACCAGAAAACCCCGAGCCAAGCGAGATTGCTTGTTTCGGTTGTGGAGCGCAAGGATTTGTTAGAAGCAATTGCCCTAAGTGTAGTAAGGCTGCTAACAGCCCTAGTAATGTTCGTTTTTACTCAGTAAATGTATCTGTGGGTTCAGGAATACCAACAATCCCAATAACTGTCGCTGGTATAGACGGAGTTGCACATTTCGACACCGCGGCACGAACAAGTGTTGCTAGCGCTACACTTTATCAACACCTGAGGAAACAAAACCAAACTTTCACAAAGGTTCTGGCTGAGATTACATTAGCTGACGGCATAAAGCAATGTCAAACGGTGCTTACAACCAAAGTAAATATAATCATTGGTAACAAACTGAAATCAGCAAGATTCATAGTTTTGCCAGATGCCGAAAAAATCGAACTTTATTAGGCATCGATTTCCTTGAAGCAGCAGGAATCGTACTTGATTTAGCTCAACGAACTTGGCACTTTACAGATCAGCCGAATACGATTTTCGACTATTATGTTGATGACGATCAGGCAGGACACATAGATTGTGCGCCTATCCAGAAGGTACAATCCAGACCGCTACATGCAGACTCTACAGAAGATTCTCGATACTCTCCGCGAACAATTCAAGACATTTTTCGTGACACCATACCATCCACTATTACTACACCAAAGAAAGACAAAGGAAGTAATCTATTTCCCACACCTAAGAAGAAGAGAATCAGAAAGATTGATATATGCAGCATTGAGCTTAATCTCCGAAGTGATGAAGCAACTAAAATAACAAATAACGAACGTGAAAGATTACGACATCTGTTATATGAATTTGCTGATCTCTTTAATGAGCAGGGAGAAGCAACACCGTATGCCCATCATGAGATTAACACAGGTGATCATCCCGCTATAGCAACAAACCCTTATCGACTATCTCCCATACGTCGTAACCAACTAAAGAAAGAATTAAACGATATGATTAACCATAACATCGTGGAGGAATGCGAGTCACCTTGGGCTGCACCAGTAGCCAATGGTCCCCAAAAAAGATGGTTCAGTTCGCGTTTGTATCGACTACAGACAACTAAATGCCATAACTGCTCCCGATTCATACCCTTTACCCAGGCTAGATGACTTGTTGCATTCGACCAAGAAAACCGCTTATATGTCTACATTGGACTTAAAAACAGGCTATTGGCAGATCAAAGTACAAGAAAAGGACAGGGATAAGACTGCTTTTATAACCCCATTTGGTCTCTACCGTTTTATAAGAATGCCGTTTGGATTGCGAAATGCACCAGCTACCTTCCAAAGGCTTATGGACAGGTTCCGAGCACCATTACCTAATATTATGATACTGTGTTACTTGGACGATATCATCATATGTTCTGAAACGTTCCAGAAACATTTAGACGACCTAAGTAGTGTGTTTCTGCGTATGAGAAAATTCAAATTACGAATGCAGCGTCGCAAGTGCAACTTCTGCTGCAATAGTGTTAGTTACTTGGGGCATGTATTGACACAAGATGGCATTAGTACAGATCCTAGGAAAACTGAAGCGGTACGTAATTGGAAAGCTCCAGTGAACATAAAGCAATTATTAAGTTTCATCCAAACTTGCTCATGGTACAGGAGGTTTGTGCCAAATTTCGCTGAAATTTCCCGACCACTAACGAACCTAACAAGGAAAAATGCCGCCTGGAAGTGGAATGAAGATGAGCAAAAGGCCTTCGATCTTCTAAAAACAGCTTTGACAAGCGCGCCAGTTCTCCAACAAGCCGATGAGACAAAGCCATATATTATCCGAACCGACGCAAGCAGTTACGCCTTGGGAGCCGTTCTGGTCCAGGGGGAGGGAACGGATGAACATCCCATCGAATATGCCAGTCGTTTACTAACTGAAGCTGAAAGGAATTATTCCACCACTGAAAGAGAAGCCTTGGCGATTATATGGGCTTTATCAAAATTTAGGGGATACATAGAAGGAAATAAAATAATTTTACAGACAGATCACCAGCCACTTAAATGGCTCTTGTCTCTCAAAGCACCAACTGGTCGTCTTGCCAGATGGGCATTACAATTGCAACCATACTTGATTGATATAATGTATATACCGGGTCGAACTAATTCAGTAGCAGATGCCCTCTCACGACTGGAGAATACATTAGATATATGTAATGTTCAAATCGACATTCCTGCAGAAAGCATGGAAAGCATACGAAATGAGCAACTAAAAGACACAGATTTACAAAAGATTATAAACTCTTTCGAATCTACAACTCGCGACGACGATCACGTACAATGGACCAAGGGAGGATTCTTAATGAACAATGGAGTTCTATACCATTATTCCGAAGAAGACGATACTGACGAAGCACAACTAGCGATACCTTCTCACAAGAGATTGAACATACTACACGAATATCATGATGCGGCGACGGCTGGACATTATGGCATTGATAAGACTATCCACAGAATCACAAGGAGGTATTACTGGCCAAGCATGAGAAGGGACATCACCAATTACGTTCAGAAATGCATTCAATGTCAACGGTACAAGGCTCGCAACCGAAAACCGCATGGTTTGGTGCAAACGCCTCCCATGCAGAGAAGATTTGAGGTTTTGTCAATAGATCTGTTTGGTCCTCTGCCACGTTCTGAAGAAGAATATCAATGGATATTTGTAATTGAAGACATTTCTAGTCGATGGATTGAACTTAAGGCGTTGAAAGAGGCAACAGCCCTTAACTGTGCTACGTTTTTACTTGACGAAATCTTCCTGCGCTACGGATTCCCTAGACGTATCATTAGCGACAATGGCACGCAATTTGTTTCTGCTATTATGCAATGTTTATTCCATTCCCTCAAGATACACCAATCCCTTATTCCCGCTTACCATCCAGAGGCCAACCCTGTCGAGAGGAAGAATCGAGATCTGAAAACTCAACTCGCAATCCTTGTGGAACAAGATCATACGCGATGGCCAGACAAGTTGTCCGCTATTAGGTTCGCCATGAATACGGTTATCTGTGGAACTACTGGATATACTCCTGCTTATCTCACTTTTGGAAGGGAGATGCGAACACTGGATGACGTCAACCATGACCTACGTGGAATACTATTAACGTCCAACATCGTAGCAGAAATCCAACCAATGCTAGTGAGTCTTCAGCAAGCTTTCCACCTAGCCAAAGAAATGCATCAGAAGGAAACCCAACGTCAAAAGGGCTACAAAGACAAAACACGACATCCCCAACCATCCTACAAGAAAGGTGATCTTGTATGGGTCAGCAGCCATGTACTAAGCAGCTCGAAGAATAAACTTACGTCAAAGTTCATACCAAAAAGGGACGGACCTTATGCTATAGTTCAACAACATGGACCTACCTCGTATCGAATAGCTTCCCCAGATGATTTGACCCTCATACTCGGCACCTATCATGCGTCAGCATTGGTACCGTATGCTGGTGACCAAGCGGATCCACCTCAACCAGTTCGGCCTTTGAGGAAACGAGGACGACCAAAAAAAATTCCAAAACCACAAGAATCCTGTCACGACGTCGACCCGACCATCGTTCCAGAGGGGGAGACTGTAACAAACGACACTCACACCAAGAGGAACCTGCGTTCCCAGAACGCTGTCCAGCCCAGCCTATAAAAACAGCGACGCTTCTCGTCATTTTATTCATTCAAGCGTAGACTGTAGATGCGACCACTTCGGTACTCTACCAGCCACTTAAATTCCGTGTATGAGAAATAAAATAGTTTTATTTAAATAACCAATTTTTTTTTATTAAACTACTACCCGTTGCAACACGAAATAAATAGAATTTTTGGTTCCAGGCGACATTTTCGTTTCATTTCATATTTTAATTTTGCCTCAATTCATTTTCAGCGACTTTCATGGGTAAATAAATACAATTTCGTGGAAATGATGGCTAAAATGTTGTTTACCTACATCCATACCCACACACACATACATTCACAAACACAACAAAAAAATATTTACTTTTATTTTTTTTTATTTCAATTTGGTGTGTTCCACAAAATAGGGGCTAGGTTCGGTCGGTTTGTGTGTGGGTGCATCAGCAACAAGTTTTAATTGAGATAGATTTTTTTTTTTAATTAAAGAATCTTTTGATGTTTTCCCCCCACCCCCTAGTAAACTACTAAACATGAGAGAATTTTTAAAATGATTTTTGAAATCCAATTTATTATGACTGCTTCGGAATTGTCAGGATGGTAAACGTCAAGGAGCTGGAAAGTCGGTTTTTTAATCCTCCCTAGAAGGACTTTTCTGGTATCATTTCTTACTTCCTGGAGCGGTTGTAGACTGGCTGGACGGTGTGTAATCATGATATTTGCATAGAAACACCAAACGGAAAGCCTTAGGTTATATTTTTAATAACAGTTATTTGGTTTTTGGTGAATTTTAGCCACGCAAAATTGTATATGTATGAAAGACGAAAACCGTTTCAATATATTCAAGGTGTTGGGTGTGGTTGAAAATGGACTAACTATTTTTCATAGCTTTATACCAATCTTCTTTGATTCTGTACTTTAATTTCTGAATCGTCATGAATTTCAATCTGTCATATACTTAACGAGAAATCAGATAGATCATGTGGCCGTCAGCCGCAGATGGAGAACCATTCTGGAAGATGTCAGGAGCTTCAGGGGAGCGGACACTGGAAGCGACCACCATTTGGTAGTAGCAACTATTCGCCTTAGAATCGCTGCAATCAGAAACTTTCAACGTGAATCTATAAACCGTAGACGGTTTAACGTTGACCTCTTGCGGGAGAGCGCTAAAAAGCGGGAATTTGCTGGAAACTTGCAGCAAATATTAAACCAGCAAACCGTTTCTGACGACACAAATATTGAAGACCTGTGGAGTACGACAAAGGGCGCAATATTAACGGCTGAAGAGTATCGTATCGTATCGACTATGTCCAAAGGTCATGTCCAAAGAAACCAGCAACACTGGATCTTGGACACAACCTGGCAAAAAAATAGAACGCAGGAGGGCCCTCAAAAATAACATAAACTCTACAAGCGACCCGGATAGACGTCACCAACTTGAACGGGAGTACTCTCAATTACACCGAGAGGTAAAGAGAAGTGTCCGGCGTGATAAAAGGCAGCAGATAAACGAGCTCGCAGAAAAAGCGGAAACGCGGCAAACACAGGCAACAGTAAAGTGCTGTACCAAATTACTAAACAGCTCTCGGGAAAGCACTCTACTAAAAAGCATGCCGTTAAGAGTGCGGATGGAAGGCTGCTGTGCAGCGACGAGGAGCAGCTCCAAAGATGGAGAGATTATTTCTTCGCCGCCCTGAATGGCTCACTCACACAGGAACCTCAGGAAAACAGCAACAATGCACAGCCGATAAGAATCAACACCCGGGCCCCATCCAAGACGGAAATAGTAACCGCAATTCATGCGATGGCCAATGGTAAAGCAGCTGGAAAAGATGGCATCCCGCCAGAATTGTTGAAAGCCGACTCAAGCCTCATAGCAGATGCGCTTCAGCCAATCCTCGAATTAGCATGGAACACCTGTACCTTTCCGGAGGATTGGACGGAAGGTATCATAATCAAAATACCAAAAAAGGGGGACCTAACAATATGCGACAACTGGAGAGGCATCTGTCTATTATCTACTGTGGGTAAAATCTTGTCCCACACTATACTATCAAGAATAAGAGAGGCAGTAGATCAAACGCTAAGAAGGCAGCAGGCCGGATTCAGGAAGGGCCGTTCATGTATAGATCACATCAACACCTTAAGAATAATAGTGGAACAGTCTACTGAATTCCGATCCCCCCTTTACCTTGCTTTCGTAGATTATGAGAAAGCGTTCGACTCGGTTAATAGGAGCTTTATATGGCAGGCATTACGGCGACGTGGACTGCCGGATAAGATAATAGAATTGATAAAAGCCCTATACAACAATTCCAAATGCAGAGTTCTCCATAACGGAAAATTATCCGACAGCTTTGAGGTGAGTTCAGGAGTACGACAAGGATGCTTACTATCCCCATTACTATTTCTTATAGTAATAAATGACATTCTTGTTGGCGCTCTAGATAGTAGAACAGGCGGCATACAGTGGGGTTTGCTAGATCGCCTTAAGGACCTCGACTACGCAGATGATATCTGTTTGCTGGCCCACAGACATCAGGAGCTAAAAAACATGTTAAACAATTTGGCAACAGAAAGTAGTCTAGCAGGCTTAAGGCTGAATCCGAATAAAACCAAAGAAATGCGGATAAATGCAAACACACTTGAACGAACTGCGCTGAATAACCGTGACGTGGAACTGGTAGATAAATTCTGCTACCTCGGTAGTATTATTACCGAAAATGGTGGTGCAGAAGAAGACGTCAGTTCCAGAATAAATAAAGCACGAAGCGCATATGCATGCTTGTTCCGCATATGGAGATCAACGGAGATCTCAACCAACACCAAATTGCGGCTGTTCAACTCCAACGTTAAGGCAGTTCTTTTATACGGTTGCGAAACATGGAAAGTCACCCAATTCATCACAGGGCGCCTACAAGTCTTCATAAACAGATGCCTACGTCGTATCCTAAAAATCCGCTGGCAAGATAGAATTTCAAATGAAGAGCTATGGCGCCGTGCCGGCCAAGAAAGGATAGACGACCAAATCAGGCGAAGGAAATGGAATTGGGTTGGCCACACCTTGCGACGCGATAACGAAAATCTAGCCAAACAGGCCCTTGACTGGAACCCGCAAGGATCCCGTCGAGTTGGAAGACCTAGAACAACGTGGAGGAGAACCCTACTAGCAGAAGCCGCAACTACTGGGAGATCCTGGTCAGAGCTAAGAGCTGTCGCGCAAAACAGAGTCCGCTGGAGGGCAACTGTTTCCGCCCTATGTCCCACGAGGGATTAAGGGGCACATAGATATACTTAACCCTACAGTGCATGATTTTTTATTTTTTTCTGGAAAAAATGTACATATGTGATTTCATTTATGATCTAGAATGTCGGAAAAACAATAACAAAAAATCAAAAACAAATATTTTAGTAATTTTTAACTTCCCAGTATAATAGGAAGTTATTGTAATCGGTCCGAAAATCGAAATCGAAAATTTCGTCGTATTTTCATCTTTCAAGGTCCCAGGAGCATTTTAAGCAAAAAATTGGGAGGAAGTATGTGTGTGTGTGTGTGCGTACGTACGTATGTGGTCATTTTTTCCTGTACGATATCGCACGAACCAAAAAAGATATCGACTTTGTTGAGGTGTCGTTCGAAGCGTATTAACCGAAATATGATCTGAAAAGATTTTTATAATATTCGGTCGAGCGGTTTTTTGGTTTAAATGACATAAGTGATTTTTCTACCTGCACGATATCGCGCGAACTATAAAAGATATCGACTTAGTTGACGTGCCGTTCGAAGAGTATTAACCAAAATATGATCTGAAAAGATTTTCATAAAATTCGGTCAAACCGTTTTTTTTTTTTGTTTAAACGACGTTTATGATTGTTGTACCTGCACGATACTATATCGACTTCATTGAGGTGCCAAAAAAAGAATATTAATGAAGAAATGCTCTGAAAAAAATTTCATAATATTCGGTCGGGCCTTTTTTGTTTAAATAGAAAAACTTCGGCTAATTGTCAGAAAGACCTTAAATTGTCAAGTTTTGCTAATATTTAATAAACTCAATGGAATGAGACCCGTTCTAAACGAAGCGATCTTTTTTGGGGTCTGCACAGCAATAGCCTTCGAACAAAACATCACTTGTCAAAATCCGACAACCTTTCAAAATCGTGCAAAAATTTCGTTACCCTTTACAAACAACGCGAATTTTTCAAACCTTGGATTAGCACTTTTTAACGGGGAATTGTTTTCTACGCGTGATACAGTTTCAGGAAATTGCGGTTTATCCCGGGATTTCCAGTAGTTACCGTAAAATTTGTCCTTTTTGGTCAAGTCTGACAAGTACTTTACAGTTACAGTTTTGCTAATATCTCCGGAAAGCTTTAGAATTTCCAAATGAATTCATTCGCTTCTCAGTTCGTCAACGGCGCTTCAGCACGTTCGTCAACGTTCTTCATACGAATTTGAACACCCGCTTTAGTGCAGCGAACGGAATACGGAGGAAATGTTTGTTCGCTAACGATCAGGAAAAACAAATTCTCTAGAAAAATCTTGTAGATTTACTACTATTACATTTATTTGAACTAGCTTCTCTCGGGATTGCTTTGTCATCAGTTCTGATACTAGCCAATTTTCCACTAGTGCTAAACGTATAACTTTTTGTAAGAAGTCAGTTTATTCCATCTTCGTTCATCATACTTGGAAGTTAATCGTGTGGACCGAAGGGGTCAAACCCACATCCCAACTAGTTTTTAAATTACGTTGTTTCTTTGTTTGTTTTAAGCGCAAATGGGTTTGATCATTTCCAATTTAAAAAAAAAAGATAAATTCTAGGCCGAGCGGATGGCTTAATCGGTAATATGCTAACGCGGTGAATAAAACAAAAGTAGAGCATGCAAACATTCCCCGCTTGAGTAACTTCGGTGTGAGTATGTCAACTCTCAACTCCTTTGTGTTTTAAAAAAAAAGAGATTGGTGGGAGCATTTACTCCAGTGATACTACATAACGGGGTCTACTACCCCAGATTTCTAAACCAGATCGGTCGAAAGGATTCAGCAGTTTGTCTAAACATTTGTCACTTATACCCGTATTTTAAAACCAGTCACAAGAGAAATCAGAAATGTGTGGCGAGTCTCACCCTGCAAAAATCAGGTATTCTAATTTTTCAGTCACAATTTTGTCAATCAGCAGCAAATGTAAAATGATTGTATAAAAATCAAGTCACAAGAGTATAAAGAGCCGGTTGCCGAGATATTTCTCATAGTACTCTCACTGCTTCACCGCATCAATATTTTCTGGCTTACGTTGTCTACGTTGTTATCCAGACTTATTACCATGGGAAATGTTTTTTTTGTGATTTTTCTTGTGGCTTGATGTTTAGAATAGCGAAAAAACTGATAGTCACAAGAATAGTCACAAATTGTCAATGAAAATCACTAATCGTAAATGTTTGTGACATATGACTGGTCACAATTTAGAAAAAGACGGTTAGATTTGTTTGGTTAACTAAGGTCGCGTGGAACAACTAGACCCTGCTCTTTGCTATCGCGGGACAGTGACAGAAACATGAAGGACAGACTCGTCCTCCTTGAGACTTAGTCTGCAGATGTGGTCCACCGTCCTACAGATCGTCCATGAGTGGTCCGGTCACCACGCTAACTAAAGTCCTACAAACTGTGAGGCACTCTTTACCGTGGGCTAAACTCCAAGCTTTTAATATCGATTCATCGGTGGGGTGTCCGCATTTTCACCTCTCTCTTGGCGACGTTTTTCTGATGTAGCACATTTATCATCTGGTGTCGAGAACGCTGGTCCTAGTCGGTGATTCGGGAGATTCCTTCTCGACGTCCCTTCGCCTCCACCTGAAAAGACTTACTTCTCCGCTGGGTTATTTTACAGGGGTCGTAGAAGCGTGGCTGTATTGGTGATCGTTTCGCATGAGTACATGCATACGCCATTGCTCCCATGGTAAGCGGTGGTTTGGGGTTTTACTTGCACTATTTGTCGTAAGTCTTTTACAAACTCCTTTTTCGACGGCTCCGTCAGGATTTCTCGCAGCAGGCGACGTGTCGTGCTATATACCATATCTGCCGGTCTTGCCTGCATATCTGGCTTAGAAGTGGGCGGCTCGTCCGGTGGGTGGCACGTCCGGCACTACCGGCAACACGTCCGGCGTGTTGTTGGTTTTTGGATTTTTGACACGGAATGCGTCTTAACATGTGCTACACAACCTTTCCGAAGACTTGGCCAGACGAATCCCTCGTTGACTAATGTAGTCGTACCCCGAACCCCTGGAGGCGTACGTAACCTTGGAATACGTCGCAATACACGGATACGTCATCGTTACGGAATACTAAATGCTTCATTTCCATGGAACTCTTCTCAGGGTTTTTAATAATCTCCTGAAGGCTCTGGTCCAGTATCTGCTTGTCGGCCAGCTGCGGATAATCGACCGTCTTTAGCTTGGTCGACTTCGAAAATTAACGGCTTATGGTCAGTCCCTATATAGAATGTTCTTCCTTCCAGCAGGTTTTTAAATAGCCTCATAGCTCTGTAGACGGCCATCAACTCCCTCTAGTAGGTAATGTATTTTTATTCAATTGCCGAGAGCTTAGTTGAGAAGAACGCTAGTATTTTAAGGCTGCTTTCATTGCATTGGTGCAGGGCAGCTCAAACGGCCTTTTCGGATGCGTTGACGTATAGAGCCAGTTCGGCGTCAGTTGCTGGATCTACTAGTAACGTTGCGTCTTTCTTCAAATGTCACTACTGAGCAAAGGTTTACTTATCGACTATAAGTAAGTATAATATTGACTATCTCCTTCTTAACTCTTCGGATGCGGTTTCTATGGCCGGCTGAGAATCTCGATACTACACAAAACCTGCAATCAACTATGCATACCATTAAAGCGTTCCATTTACAACATTTTAATATTGAATAAAACTCAATAAGATTTCACAATCAAGAAAATTAATAAAACTAGTAACTCTGCATCAATAAGGGACGTTAAACAGATTTCAATTTATGCACTATGGGGGTAAAAATTTCATAAAAGTAACGAACATCGACGCTAGTTTCATAGAAAATCCATTTGAAAACTTCCATCGGAGCCAGTTATAAAATTGTTAAGCCTTTTCTGGGCAAGAAACTTTTAACTGAAACTTGTCCCATAAAGCCAAGGCATTTAAAGTTCTCCCCCCAGACTCCAGTGTCCAATGCTAATTTTAAAATACTTGCCAGTTTTGCCGGAAGTTAGTTCGAGAAAGTTCCACTATAATTAGCGATCGGATTCCGATTTCATCAATCGATTCCACTTTTAATGTATTCCCACTAAGTCCCGGGATATCCTTAATAATGAGAAAAGTTTCGAGCACTTCCATTTAAAGTTCTGACGTAGTCGCAGCCCAAATGTATGTGTAGAAAAATTTTCGATTCCTTTTTTTTTTTTGATTATTCAAAATCTCTCGTAATCTGATGTTGACATATCTGGAGCAATTTGTAAGTAGTTCGGTTGAGAGATATTATTCTTGGAAAATGGTTTATTGAGAAGGAGGTGACGGGGAATGCATGCGGAATGCAGATTATTAATAAAGTTGGTGAGTTCGAGGGATTTATGATGGGTTCACATCCATACGATAGAGACTTATCGTCATAAACACTTTTGTTTATAGACTTTAACAAATTGTACTAGTACAAACAAATTGTACTAGTACATACAAATTGTACTAGTACATACAAATTGTACTAGTACATACAAATTGTACTAGTACATATCAGAATAAATCCATAAAAAAATGTACCAATGAAATGCATCGTCGTTCACTATCCACCATATTTCACATCTCACTATGCTTATAATTCTCATTTCGACTCCTTCACTTCCTTCCCACCCTTCTGCCAACTGATACCAAAAACAAATTGTCTAATCGTCCTGAAAGTCCCAATCTGCGCTACCCAGGAAACCAGTGAAATGAATATGAAATAATCCTGTTTGTGTTTGCTCTCTTTGTAACATCAAAATTTTGACATATCCTGAACTCATTAACGCGATTGCATCTCAGCGGCATATGCTCCCTGATAAAAATCCTTTTCTATTCCCTTGGACGGATCAGCGAACGCGTGCCGGTACATCAATACATTTTATCATTGTGCCACGTGGCAACTAAATGGTATATGTGTATGCAAGACGATTATATCTGTCAGTATGATATTTAAACAATATGGTGGTTTGTAGATCTGTTCAAGCAGAACATCCCTTTATTGTCATTGCTGGGGAATATAGGGCGAAATTTGTTAGGGTAATTATTTTAGCGAAAAAGATTTGAAGCTTGAGGATATTGATTCCTAGTGGTATTCGGTACTCTAGAAAACCATGGGAATAGTGAAAGAATCGCGCCCAGAACAGCAGTCTCGTCAGTGAATGAATTCAACTTCAAAGTTTCGGTTTGGAAATGAAACGTTAAGTTTAAAGGTGACCTAAAATGACAAGAACTTTTTAATTCTGCCATAGAATTTTTCGATAGAGTAGCACTTAAATCCTGCCAGTCAGTAATCCTATCCGAATCGGCAAGGATTTGGCAATCCCCTTGTTACAAGCTCATCGGCGATTTTGAAAGTCTCTTATATGTGGACGACTTAAGATACACTGTAAGGGGTCGTTCATAAGTTACGTGAGGCGTTTAAGGGGGTCGAGTCGAATGTCACCCAATCTCACGTGGGGGAGAGGGGGGGTCTCGCCAAATATCACGTAATTTTTTTCCCTCAAGAAAGAGAGTAAATTTGGTAGAAAACTGGGTGAAATTAAGTAAAAAATGTTTCTCCACTAAAGAACCCCATTTATTTACAGGCCGCCGGCAGGCCAGGTCGGCAGGTACGGCCCGATGACGTGACGGGCACATAATACTCAGTCGGACTGAGGGATGAGGACTTCAAGTATACGCCTGATAGGCCGTGACACGCAGGTGACGTTATGATTCCCTACAGACACAATAGGGAAGACGACAGTTTAGAATAGCAGGCTGACAATTCAAGCGCAAAAATGTTCATCGCCTCAACGAAAACTTTAAACGCACAAACAGATTCGTGATTGTGGTAGGGACAGGCGGCGCGGAGAAATTACATGTATGGAAAATGCTGTTTCCGTTTTCGTGCCAATATGTTTGTGCCTTTAGGCAGCTCCAAACTCACGCGCGCCGTGAACACCCGCGATTGCGAGTGTGGGTGATTTTCGCACCTAGTTCGCGCCTTGCTTCCAGGTCCGGACTGAATGCGGTGTAAATTCGAGCCGTAAATTCATGGCCTGAATAGAAGTTCAGATCTTCAGGCACAAACTGGAGATAAATAGCCACACACATATAGATTTTTGTCAGTTTTAGCTTTTTCAAAAAAAAAAAGCTTATACAGAGGCTCTGTCCGTCTGTCCGTCTGTCCGTCTGTCCGTCTGTCCGTCTGTCCGTCTGAAGCCTACTTTCATCTCTGAAAGTACTGCAGATACAGACTTGGGAAATATCTCAAAATGTAGCTCTTGGTCAAAAGACCAAAAACTGAGAAAATGGTCTGGAAATTTCAACCAGAAGTATATTTAACAACAAAAGTATATTTAACAACAAAAAAGAGATTTCTAATAAAGTTCATTTATCGGTAGCCTAGAGGTAAGGGTCTTGGGTCCTATCCCAGGCGAACCAAGTTCAATCCCCGACCGCAAAATGGTGAAATAAATTTTTTTTTTACTTGGGTGTAACATGTTTTAATTCTATTTCTCACTAAATTATATTATTTAATAATGATACTCAGGAGAACATAAACATTTATTTAATTAAAAGTGCAAAAAAATCATTTTCTTGAGTTTTTATGGCTCTTCGGCGGCTTTATAAATCATTAAGAAATTTCGCGGAAATAATATAAAGTATTTATTTGTTTATATGCATATTTTATATGCTGTTCATTTTATTATAGTTTATAGTTATGTAGGTGGTGCTGTAGACCAAAACAAAAATTCAATTTTATCGAACTTCGCTGTGGATTTGTCACAATCAACCAGAAGTATATTTACACAACAAAAAAGAGATTTCTAATAAAGTATCGGTAGCCTAGAGGTAAGGCGCTGGAGTCCTATCCCAGGCGAACCAAGTTCGATCCCCGACCGCGAAATGGTGAAATAAAAATTTTTTTTTTACTTCGGTGTAACATGTTTTAATTCTATATCTCACTAAAAATTATATTATTTAATAATGATACTCAGGAGAACATAAACATTTATTTAATTAGAAGTGCAAAAAATGATTTTCTTGAGGTTTTATGGCTCTTCGGCGGCTTTATAAATCATTAAGAAATTTCGCGGAAATAATATAAAGTATTTATTTGTTTATATGCATATTTTATATGCTGTTCATTTTATTATAGTTTTTAGTCATGTAGGTGGTGCTGTAGACCAAAACAAAAATTTAATTTTATCGAACTTCGCTGTGGATTTGTCACAAAAAATATGTATGATTTAAACGAAACATTTGGTAGGTTTAAAACGAAAAGTAGATATCTAATTTTTACCAGGGCATATAAACGCTTACTGAAATGAATGAAAATTTATAAATTTCACGAACGATGTATTTAAGACCGTCCTTATAGTCCATGAATATAAGATTTGCCCCATATCTAAAAAATTTTGCAGCCCTTTGTTTAAAAGCATATTTTTAAGTTTTTATTAACTAAATTTGTATGTATCTCTTCAGAATAACAAAACAAAAGTGGGATGTTGTGCCTAGAGACTAGCCACTAATTACGGTTTTTCGTGGTATTCTTTCTATTGAATAACACTTCAGTCTGGATGACAATATATTAAGTGAAGATTGTGAAGAATTGCGAAAATACTCAAAAAATAGGTTTATTGCCACATTACTACAAGTTAGTGTTTGGAGTAATGGGAAGGCGCTAGATCGGGGTGCGAAAGGACCAGGTTCGATTCTTGATGAATTTTTTAAGTACTTTTTTTAGCTTTTTTAGTTATGATGATTTATTGTAGTATAATAAACTAAGCCTGCGTTGATGATAAAATCTCAAAGCGGCGACTAATTAAAACCTTTGAGACATATTCAATTGTGAGCTATAACTCAATCTATAATAAGCTAAATAAGCCAAATCCGTTTTTAACTAAAACTTTTATTTCACGTTGCATTGATTTAATTATTGTCATAATGCTGTATCCTAGTTTGGCCATGGAGATTCATAAGTATTACACTGACCAACGCTATATATAATTAATCTTGCAAACTTTTTGTTAAAGGCTTATGTAGGTTATAAGTTGTGAGACTTTGCGTAATCTAAAACTTAACAAAGTATTTAACAAACACTACCAAAATCATCATAACTTAAAAAAAAAAAAATAGTACGCGGCCATCACCAGTATCGAACCCGGGTCCTGTCGCACCCCGAGCTAGCACCAACCCATTACTCCAAACTCTAACTCGTAGGAATGTGGCAATAAACCTATTTATTCATGCTTTCATAAAAAGGTACATTCCAATGCAAGATATGTATAAACTTTAGAAGGAAGTAAACAACTGATTTATGACAACAGATTTTCTATTATTTATGAAATGTATTTTGTATATTTTATGGAAATTGATAATCATAGGTAAAACGAAGAGTAATGTAATATTGCCATAGATGGTGTTTACTATTCTTTGTCATAGATGGGGTGCAATTAAAATATATCAATTCTTTCATATTTTTGGCGGGTAATTATTGGTGTTGGTCTCTTGCGAAGTGGGGGTACTTGTGTGCGTGCACGTGCATATATGCTATGGATAAACAGGTGCCTGTGTTTTTCATTAGATTTTCTACATT
Organism: Thereva unica; assembly: GCA_949987705.1. Taxonomy (NCBI): domain Eukaryota; kingdom Metazoa; phylum Arthropoda; class Insecta; order Diptera; family Therevidae; genus Thereva; species Thereva unica. Next base: position 23,493,784 of record OX465281.1, on the reverse strand, counting down.
TAAAGAAAAGTGAAGTGCGTGCATGATAATATTTTCTTTAAAAATAAAAAATAAAGTTAAATTGAAGTGTAAATAAATACAAAAGGCGCGGTAAGCTGAATTTTTAACAATAATGTATGTTTAAGTAAAATAATACACCTAATTCTGCTGTGCAAAGTGATTTTAGATTTGCCTCGAATCCATAGAAAAATTTTTAGATTCGTTTTACATAATTATATAGTGTTTACATGTGTGATGTGTTTTGTTTTTTTGTTTTTTTTTTTTTTTTTTTTCAATTTGACACTTTCGATTTATTGGCCTCGATTCCCAGATCCAGTGGGTCGGAAGTGAGTGCGGATTTGAGACTTTGCGATTCTCAAATCTGCAACCGCGAATCTCTCTTTGACATTTTCCGTGCTTTAAAAGTGTGATCCGCAACAAATTTTCTGAGGATTTGAAACCACAAATGCGCCTAAGATAATCCGACATCGGGTATTTCATTAGCGTGTGAGTCTTTACTCCGAATTTTTGATTTAATTAAATCCGCGACTGCGAATTTGAGAATCGCAAAGTGTCAAATCCGCACTCACTTCCGCGCCGTCGGATCTGGGAATCGAGGCCATATTATTTTGTTTTTCCATAATTTTTGAGTAATTGTTTTGGGCAGTGGCCTCGATTCCCAGATCCGGCGGGTCGGAAGTGAGTGCGGATCAATCTCCACTTAATATATTGTTATCCAATCTGAGGTGTTATTCAACAGAAAGAATACCATGAAAAAGCGTAATTAGTGGCTAGTCTCTAGGCACAACATCCCACTAGTTTTTTTTGGACTACAGATGGCATCCAGTTGGCGGCCGAGGAGGTGGGTGGCGATACTTGGCTTCAAGGTGAAAAATATCAAGCCACGGCTTGCCGTTGAACTGTGTGTGAAAGGGGGCCTAAAGATATGGCTAAATCATACACAAAAATTTTTATGCGAACGCCAGAAAGTACCATAGTAGCCCCTCGATTGTTTAGCCGCCACCGGCCAGCCAAAGCCGCTACTCGATGAATGCTGTGGTATACGTGCCAAACCCAAAAATCGCCTCACGTGGATGGACGACCCGTAAAATCACATACACAGGTCTTCAATGAAAGTGTAATAGCATTCTTTTCAACTATGGAAAATTTGTTTCTCAAGTTGAATAAATAGTTGGATGCCGCAATTGAATTGAAATACTCAGACGAAATATACTATCCGAATATTCAAGGAGTCTGACTTGACTTGAAGGCAGTCGATGAACTAAAGACAGCATGCAAGACATTAGAAAGAACATCTTTTTCTTCTTTGATCCGTTAGCTGGCGGTCCGAGCGGGACGTCCCCGCAACGTATACGCTGCTGTCGGTGCCGCAGGGTATCGAACTCCATTCACGATTCGTTTCCATTCTTGCCGGTTTTTGACGACGTCTCTAGTCTCGGTAACTGATAACATACTTCGAAGGAGAGCAATAAAATCAGATTATAAGCAAACTAGGTCAGACCTAAGTCCACGTAGTTAAGCAGCACTCAAGCCAACTATCAATATCAGGAAACGGCAGAGATTAAACACGAACAATGATGGGTAGGTATAGAGGAGCTACTATGACCGGAATGATGCAGCTTTGCCGGAAAACCAACCAAGAATTTTCAGGTGACCCTAATCGATCGTAGCAACTAAAACAAGAGTACTTCCAATTGCATCGGAAAATGAAGAGAGAAGTTCGGTGTGATAAGAAGTTGAGTTCTAAACGATTCTTGAGGTCCAGCAAAGAATGATTCGAAGTAATTGTTGATTGAATTGGACAAAAGCTCACGATCATGAAGGCAAAATGAAAATGCAATTCTTTTTACCAAAGCAATCGGAAAGGAAACTCTCAAACCAGTTTCTTTAAAACTGTGTCAATACCAATAGCTTGAAGCTTAGTCAGACGAACCATGTGTCATACTATTTCGAAAGGTTTGGAGACAACTAGGGCACATAAGCCATACTCACTGAACCTGTGGATACCCAACAGTTTCTCCAGTAGATATTTTTTGTCAAAAGCCTTACTATTTACTGCCTTGTATCTGCCTAACGCAAAGAAAGATGAAAGAAATACGATCCTGCTGAGGTCGCTGTTTTTGCTATGGAAACACCAGTCCCAGTAAACTGATGGCGAAAAACAGATAAACTCAATTGATCTTCTTATAACTCCTGGCTTACGTTGGTTTGGTTTGGTGCAGAAAATTGATATGGGAAGTTAGCGCTGGTTAGGCAGTACTTCGAATTAGGAAAGCGTGAATCAGGTTCGACCGAATATGGCGTTGGATGAGAAACGCGAAAATTGAAACTCGGCATGTTAGGATAATTCAGATATGCTGTACGAATCTCTGGAAGAAAAATTTCGAATCAGGAGTTCAGTGATAGGGCAGCAGCACAGAGAAGCGTAGGGCAAAAAAATAAATGGGTGTATGGCATGGTAGAAGATATACAAAAACTTTATATAAGGAATTGAAGGAACTAGATAAAAGTACAGACGTCTGCAAGAAGAGATTTCAAGAGGCTCAAGTTTTGCAAATCTTTAATTGAAATTAGTCAAGGTGTTTTCCCGATAGATGGCGTTAAATTCAAACACAAATCATTAATCGTAGCGATTGCACCACTGGGCCTCGGTTGTCTAGAGGTAAGGCGCCTGACTGCTATCCCCAGAGGTCCCGGGTTCGAATCCCGTCGGCGCCACGGTCCTTCGCCTTTCCCACCTAACTTTCCTTCTTTCTTCTTCCCTCTTTACATTCCTGATTCCTCCTATCATAGCCTTCCCTAGTCCTTCCCCGCTCCACCAAGCGCATGCCATCGGTTGGTTGATGAAATTCAACTCGTTTCAGGAGGCATAACACTCCAGCGAGTTGTTCTCGACGCCCCGATGTCAGAGTCGCGAAATGGTTGCGAGTAGGGAGAATAAAAAATATCGCGGCTAGATTGTGACAGTTACTTCCTTCTCTTCTCTCTATTTTCCGGCTAGAGCTGCTGTTCGACATTCACTCTATACGAAAAAATAGGTTGTCGACAGTACAAAGCTACTTTCCCTAAGCCTCTAGTCTGTCACATAAAAAAACGCTCCTTTGAAAGGAGGCAGTTTGTTGTTTTGATTGATTTTTGTTTTGGTTTAGTCGTTAGTATTAAGGCAATGAAGTTCCAGCACCACCGCTTGTCCCGGTACATCCCTTTCCTACAATTTTGGCGGATTTATGTCCATGGTGTGGGTAAGGAAATTTGCTTGCTCTTTTTCTCTGGTCGCATTGTTAGGTGCAGGAACCTCATTGCCTTACTAATGACGTTGGAAAGTTGTCTGCGTTTGAAAATGGAAAAAAATAATGAAAAGTTTCGGTGCACATATTTTGCAATATTAATAAGCTTCATATACGGATTGCTCATGAATATCTATGATGCGCAATTGAAACTCATGAAAATGCGCCCAATGATGAAACGTGTATCGTGTGGTCTTATGAACTGTTTTCGCAGAACTACTTAACAACGGATGTATAGGTTTGTTTGAATTCAGGTTTTCTTTAACCTTAGCTTTTTAAGGAAATCCATTACCCCTCGGTAGACCGTGTACAATCCGAGGAAAATAACAATTTTAAATATTCAAAATCACACACTTAAAACTTGCAAATTATGCATCAATCACTCGATTCACTCCGAAAAAAAAAACTGAAAAAAGGAAAAACAAAAAGAAAACATCGTCCTTAGCCTAAATTTTTCATACAATCAATTCGGATACATTCAATAAATCGGAATCCAGCAACAGCAACTCTCACAAAACCACCATGAAAAGATTTTCCCATTTTCTCGAGAACTACACAATGAAGATTTATTGCTATTCATCGGGATTCCATCTGCAGGACCCGGCTTCACTTACAGACAAACATTATTGAAAATCTGTTGACATTGTACCCATGTCACCCTTTCGACCCTGCTCGACCTACATGTGTAGGTCGACTGCTCCCCGCCCGATTCCCCATAAACACACACACATATGCATACGATCCGATATTCACAATTCCAGGATAATTCCCAGAATGTGTCCGGGGCGCCCCCGTCAAGGATTTTAATACCGTCCGGCTGAAGCCCGACACAACTTTAATTGAATATGGAAGCCAGCCTTCAATTATCTTCGGTTTTAAAGTTGCCTAACTCCCGGGGCGGCAGGATGCGAGTCCTTTATCCGTCCATTTGCTGAGCTGTGCTCCCTGTGTCAGTGTATTTATGGCGGTCGTCGTATGTGATCCGGCTTTGTTCGTCCACTCAGTCATCTGCTGTGGAGCCGGTAGCTGCCTAATTTGATAAAACTTTTAATTACCTGGTTATGGCGATTTACGCTTCTACAGTTTTTGCCCCGGCTCCGGAGCCGGCTTTAATTGAATTGCGGCACCGAAAGTTCTGTGCGTGAAATGAGTTTTGACCCAAAAATTCTTCAGTGTCCATAAATTGATGCCGGCGGAGAGCGCCAACGTCGATGAGCCAACTTTCTGCACAAACTTTCTATTTTATTTCGCCTAAAGTTTTGATAGTATTTCTTAGATCCTTGGGCACAGAAGAGAGCCTTAACCCGGCTTTATGGTGTTTAAGACTATCGTTAGCATCGTGGCTGGGATTATTTAATGCACGTGTAATTGAACTAGCACTAACGTTGGTGAATAAAAGCGAATTTGTAAGGAGAAGTTGAAAGTTTTTATTAAAGATAAACCAAAAGTATTCGAGTTTTTCGTTGCGGTGCGAATGGTGCACTGGCACCGGGCGCAATTTTGAAAATTAAAAACAAAATTGCATGACATCGGCTCAGAATCGGGACCGGCGGAGAGAATAGTTACGAGGAGCCAGGACCGGATTCCGGTTGTAGAGCCGTCTAAGAAAGTAAGTAATATAGGGCGCAATAGCGCATACTGCACCGGGCACAAAAAAATTTAGCGCCAGCCCTGTCGGCATGATACGTTTCATTCGAATGTTGGCTTCCAGCGATTGAGTCAATACCAACCTCCGCCCGATCGTATCCAAATATGAACGTTGAGCACTTGTCATTGGACAATGTTAGTTCGAGCATAGGATATACGATGTGTGCTACAGCTGGCTCTATACGATCCTATGAATACCCTCCAACGTTCGAAGCGTAATGGTAAGACGAATTGTCTTAATGGAAGACAACCCTTTTTCTATTATTAACTGGGGGCCTCGGTAGCTTTTTTTTGTGACAGACTAAAGGCGTAGGGAAAGTCCCTTTGTACTGTCGACAGTCTATTTTTTCGTATACATTGTCGAACAGCAGCTCTAGCCGGAAGATAGAGAGAGAAGAGCCGGAAGGAACTGTCATAACCTAGTCGCTTAGTGAGTAAGGCGTCTGGGTACCATCCCAGAGGTCCCAGGTTCGAATCCCGGCCAGCCCCACGGAAATTCATCTTTTCCTCTTTCCCCCTACATAACTTTCGTTCTTTCTTCTTCCCTCTTTACATTCCTGATTCCTTCTGTCATAGCCTTCCTTAGCCCTTCCCGCTCCACCAAGAGCGCATGTCATCGGCTGGTTGATGAGATTCAACAGGTTCCCGGAGGCATAACACTCCAGCGAGTTGTTTCTCGATGCCCCGATGTCAAAGTCGCAATAGTAATGGTTGGGAGTAGGTGGACTAAAAATCGCGGGAAGGTTGTGGCAGTTCCCTCCTCCCCGACTAGAGCTCCTGTTTGATATTGCCCTCTATAAAAAGAAAATAGATTGTCAACAGTATAAAGGGCCTTTCTTGAGACTAGTCTTTCACATCGGGTCTTTTTCATGCAATTGCCTGGGGGTATTCTATATAGAGGTCCACAACAGAATCAATCGTCTGATCAGCTCGAGTTACCTCATAGTGGACCACTGCTTTCCAGTGTGAAAACCGACTCTCATTTTAAGGCGTTTAATATGACATTAGCCCCACTGCCTCAAGTGAACTTCATGCAGATTGCCCTATAGGACACATAAGGGGTATCTAACGCCTCTTGCCCTCGTGAAGGAAACTCATTGCCCCCGACTGGAAAAGTAATCAGAAAATTTTCGGTGTGGTTATGTGAGTAATACCTATGGCAGTGTCGAAAACTTTAATTCGGATTTACATCCCAAAGTCAAAGTGGAAGTGCAGCTTTATTATCGCAGAGAAATGGGTATGCTTGGTACTGGTAAAGTTCGTTCAGCAAAGATAAAAATATATAGAATTCTGCGCGATAAAAGAGTTTCAGAGCTGCTTTTTTACTTTGACTTTGGTATTTAAATCGGGTTTAGTACTCCTCAACGGTAGTGTCGACTAGCTAAGCGGTCCCCCGACTGATTACTAATCACCTGCAATGCTGCTTGACCTCTGTTAACGAAAGAAACCCGGTATTTTGAGTATGCTAAATGGCGCCCTTCATGGTAACTAACCTAATTGCCTAACAACAAAAACCAGAGCTTTGTTTGAGTCAACCTTGTAATAGTATTTCATTCCGTGGTTCTCTAAACCTCCTTTTTTAAGGGTGGGTTGTTGGGAGCTTTTAAGTTGTCTAGGGTCTTGTGAGGAAAAAATAATATGGCTTTATTCATTCAAAATCCTTATTTACTAACAATCTCTTAACTCTAAGTAACTACTTATTATTTCTTACTACATGTTTCTTACTAATATGGCTAAGTAACTACCTACTTGTTATCTCTCGAAAAATTTTGGTATCAGTAAGCAGCTACATACTTATAACATTTCTCTACATGGGTGTTATGGTTAGTTACTATTTCGGTCTACGGGGATATACAGTATAATGGGGTGTTCGGTATATAGTTGGTGTTTGGTCGGGTCATACCTTGACACTAGTCTAGAAAATGTTTCTAGCAATACTGTCGGATCGCACACCTCGCCAAGGCTTGGGCAGCATTCCACAGGTAATCGATATGCGTTCTTATCGTGCTGGATCATACACCTCGACGCGGTATAGGACCGGAGAAGATAAGCTCTCCTAAACGAACCTTGTGAAAGACTGAATTTGGCCTGGTGAAGCGGAATCTTTTATAGCTGGAAAGCTCGTCGGGTAGAAAACTTTAAAGCTTCGAAGTGAAGCTTTCAGAGGGAGAATCACCAGGCCTGGTGGGTGAATTATTTACTTTTCTAAAGCTTTGTTGGGAGAGGGATTATTAGAACGAATCGCGGTTCGTCGCAGCCTAAAGCTTTAGGGTATTATTTAAAGCTTTTTAAAAAGAGTTCCAATTATGTAAGGCTGTTGGTATGTTAGCATTATCCTATTTCATTTGTAATGAGGTTTGGCCCTTATGAATAACTCACTTCAGTATCGCTGATTTTTTTATGTGGTGCTCATCAGAAACCTAAGGGAATATTCTTCTTTCGGAGTGCCTCTCGATTGCCACATAAGGCCCACACCCTGCATGAGGTATCCGCCCTTTAAGTGTTAGTCGGGTAGCATCACCCATTTCGACGTCATTCCTGGCTTCAAAAATGAATAATGGTTCACCACTGTTTGTCACGATTCCGATTATATCGTACCTCGTAACCCGTTTTTCACCAATGGACCGATTTCATCGCGTTTGAATAGCCGATGTGGAGCCGAAAATTCAAAAAGATCTAAAAACTGATCGGGATAGGGTCAGGGTTGGACCAATTGACTGAAATAGGAGATTTTTGTTCTATTCGTGAAAAGCGTCAGTTCTGTGTTTTTTGGGTTATCTTTCCAAGGGGAGATTCCATAATCTCATCTTGATACTACGATCACTATGGCATTTGCCCTTATCCTATCGTCCTGTTCAATCTGATAACGTTTTCAATTTTGTATAATATAATACTTATGGCTGCCGATAAATATGAAAGATGGAACTAGGTCGATTGGTATATGTACAAATGTATGTATATGTACTTCTCCTAGTAGGTACGACAAAAATTACAAGACGTGTACGTAATTCTCAAAACGTATTTCGAAATTCAATTCATGGCAGCAAATCCTCTCTCAACCATAATTTAATATGCGATCGTAATATCCTCTTTCGAGGATAACAATTCAGCATAACTAGAGGTATCCCTGGGAGGCTTTGACAATGCAGATTCACCTGTAGAAGGCCATCCATACATGTCTAGTTATAAATCCGAATCTCTTGCTCCATAAAATCCTTGTTCGGGAAATAACTATTAAAAAAAATTTCAATCAGAAGTAATCACTGCTGTCGTCGTTCACCTGCTCGTTTTTCATTACCTGAATCGAGAACAGCTCCCAGAAGTTTACTGCGTAGAGGGTGGGGGGATGGCTTGGCAGTAATTTTCCTGATTTTTCATTGTTGCTAAGCTTATTACGAATCATCTTAAATTTTGCTTGATTACGCTTTTCCGGCAAGCCAACGACCCGTGAAATGCTTGTGAAAATTTATAGCCAAGATTTTTATGTTGGGATTCTTTTCCAAGGAATCAATGATGATCACATCGGAGAAGCCTGGGCGTGCCGTAATTTGCCTTTTGTCTTTCAGACGTCGGCTAAGGGCTAAGTACCTTCTACATTGACTCGATGTAAATACATTTAGTCGTCGTCGACGTCGTTGTGCTCCCCCTTTTTGAGATGACTGCCCCATTGTGCTGATGTTTAGAAGCTAGCTGCTGATGCATCACAGTTGCTCTCAAGATGTGCTGCTGAAAGGACTCCAAGGAATCCCACTGCGAAAACAATCCATTAAAGGAAGTTAGCTGCACTGATTACAATGTTCCATTAACTGAGCGAGCGAGCGACACGGTACGAGCCTGCTCTGGGGGTCGGATCCGGCCGCGTGTGGGTGCCAGGGTGGGTTTTCATGCGGGAGGTTGGTGCAAGGCATTTAATTAAGGTTTATAGCGGCGCATTTATATTTGTATGCAAGCAGTTATAAATCCCAATCTTGCCATTTTCCTTAATGATAATAAATAAACTGTTAACATAGTATTCATTCTCTCCGCGCGTCGTCGTCGTCGTCGCCGGTGGCGCACAAAAGCAGACGCTCCTCCTGACGATACTAAAAATCGGAGAGCTGCACTCTAGACACTATACTATATGCTCCCAGCTCCATAGCCCGGAGGGGGGTTTAGGGATAAAACAAGCGTGAATTATGGCTGGCGCGGGGGCGAAGGGGGCAACTTCCTATCTGCATCCTTCCTAGTTCCGACATACTCCCGAATGGTGGCTCTAGCTGTTAGGACAACCGAAGACGATAAATAACCCAAAACGGGCAATAAAAAAGGGGAAAACAAATGGAATCGTGGGAGGGATTCAAGTTTTTGTCCCGCATACACCCACCAAAGCTGGCAGGACTCTTAGCCCATTATACTGGGGATGTTATCCCTTTTTTTGCGTTTGTTTGTTGCAGGATTTTATTCGGATCCACTTCTCTCCGGCTACACGGGGGGGAGTTGGGGGTGAAGAGAAAATCTTAGAAAAGCAAAAGTCCCCGGATTTTGCTAGAAGTGCACAACTTTTACTCGTTGTGGCGATATAATCATTGATTCAGTTACGGTTATCTGCATTGTGGAAGCATTCTGTATTTATATAGGATCCCTTTTGTGTCAGACACGAAAGAGAGAGAGCTTATCGGACAGATCCTTTACATGTGTAATGAAGTTGCACAGTAAAATATCCTTAGAAACTATATAGACGACCAACTACACGCTGTGTGTGTATGTATACATACATATATCTAGCACCACCATAAAGGCACAAGATAAGGGGACCGGATATGGTTTCCTTTTAGTCTTTGGAATTTGATTAAGGACCGAGATTTAACACTTGTTTCTATTTGCTAGTGTGCCGGACTCCCTTCCTTTCTGTCGGGGTTTTTTTTTTAAGAGTCGGGATAACGTTAACATCCCTATCGGACTTTCCGAGGGGGCGCTTGCGAAAAGGGATGGTGGCGGTCGGCAAAGAATGGTACCGGAAAGTAACTTACGACATGATTTTATCTTCTAAATTGGAATCGAGATTATTAATGAGCACTCGCCAGACAAACTACTGGGAATTTATTATTTATGCTGGTATCGTACTTTGTGAATTATTTACTATTAAAGGTGGGTTTGAGTTTTGGGATGGGTTGATTTCCAATTAAATGGAAGCATCGTATGATAGCTTTAGTTAGCATAAATCGATGTTATAATTATACTCAGGATCTAGCCGGGATTTTAAATGGTCTTTGATGAACCTGAAAGATTATTATCACTTAGTTTTTATTACTTATGCTGTGCAGCTTTTATCCTAATCCCTCTTGTTTTTATTCTATGGTTCTATGGTCCAATTCGAGCATTGGCCTCATACAAATTCTTCCTCCACGCCTGTCTCTACTCCCATGATTTGGTCAAAGTGAAAGTCCAAGCTTACGAATCACCCATGGTACTACCAGTTCGTCGAGATATGCTTGTCATTGTGTAACGTCTAGCAGTAAGGATTTTTTGGCGTTCTTAAATAATCCATTCATGACCAGCCCAAAGAAAACGTGTTAGCTTAGCGTGTGTTAATAGTTTAGTTGAATAAATTACACAATTCGTCATATCCATGTTACTTCACAGGTAATGCTGCACCAAGATCAACTACGAGTCAATCCATAAATTATTGCATAACTAGGTGCAGAATTGACCATTTCCATTTGATTGGTGGCGTTAGTCGATCACCACTTGAAGTGTTTATGTTAGGTCATAGTAGAGTTCTCTTTAGCTCCGCAACGTGGACTACGAAGAAGTCCGTAAAGCCTTCTATGCTATTAAATCCAACGCCACTGGACAGGACAGCCTCCCACCTTTATTTCTCAAGCTAATTCTTCCTGTAATTCTCCCATACATATCCCATAAGTAATTGCACTACCTAAATGTAAATCTCCAAGTAGTCTTGCAGACTATCGTGCTATAAGTATCTTATGTTTTTTAGGTAAGGTACTAGAAAAAATAATGGCTTGGCAAATTGACAGCCACTGTGAGACGGTGTCCCTATTGAGTCGGGCACAGTCTGGCTTTCGCAAAGGCAAAAGCTTCACAGCACTTCTGAAGGTTACTACTGACCTTCGAATGGCTCTTGACTCCGGTAATGTTGCTTTCCTCGTTCTTCTTGACTTCAGTAAGGCTTTTGATAGTGTTGACCACATGCGCCTATTTACCAAATTGGCAACCCACATGAGGTTTACATCCTCTGCTACCTCTTTAATGCATAGTTACCTGCAGAATCGTTCCCAAAAAGTATGGTTACATAACTTGATTTCGGATCCCTTACTGATAACCTTCGGCGTTCCACAGGGCTCCATACTAGGACCATTACTCTTCTCTATGTACATAAATGATCTTAGCAGTGTCGTGACAAGCTGCAAACTCCACATGTATGCAGATGATGTGCAGATCTACTTAAACAGCCCCCTTGGACTTTCTGAGAACTGTATTGCGAACATAAATGCAGATCTCAAGCGCATTTATCAATGGTCTGTGTCCAACCGTCTACAACTTAATGCCTCTAAATCCTGTTGCATGCCAATGTATAGGAGTAAATTAGATACCGTCCGTTTTCCTCCTATCGTTCTTATGAACACACGGCTACCTTATCAAACGCGTGTCATTAATCTAGGCGTTTATCTGAATTCTCAACTTACCTGCTGTGATCATATGTCTCATACATTATCTAAAATTTATGGTAATTTACGGCGTCTCTGGCTATACGTTTCCATCCTACCCTTGGGCTCGCGCTCAAATATAATTAAATGTCTAGTGTTACCATACTTTAATTATGGTAGTTTGGTCTTTCCTGTCCTTGATGCCGCATGCCGTGGTAAGCTTAATGTGGCCTTCAACGACTGCGTAAGGTTTGTCTGCAGTCTTCACCGATGTGATCACATCAGCCCATATCGTTGTTCCCTTCTGGGATGCACAATAATTGATGATTATCTACTCCGTATTGACTTTTGTTTATAAGCTTCTACATTCCGACAGTCCATCTTACCTACATGAATATATTCGAATTGGACGTACGTCTAGAAGAACGTTATTTATACTGCCAAGAGCAGGCGCGGATCTAGAATTTTTTCCGGGGGGGGGGGGGGTCACAGGATAGAAAAAAATAATAAAAATAACAAAAATAACCAAATAAACAACACTAGCCGAATTTTTTCAATGAATAAAAAACAAAGTCAGAATAACCTTAGATGATAGTATATAAAGTATAGCTACAATCCAAATATAGAACTAGTTGGGGTGTGGGTTTGACCGCTTCGGTCCACACGGTTAACTTCCCAGTATGATGAACGAAGATGGAATAAACTGACTTCTTACAAAATAGTAATATGTTTAGCACTGGAAATTGACTAGTATCAGATCTGGTGACAAAGTAATCTTGAGAGAAGCTAGTTCAAATAACTATAATAGCGGTAAATCCACAAGATTTTTCTAGAGAATTTGTTTTTCCTGAACGTTACCAAACAAACATTTCCTTCCTTCGATGCACTAAAGCGAGTATTCGAATACGTATTGAGTGTGTTGAAGTGCCGGCGCCGTTGATAAACCGTTGATTTGGAAATTCCAAAGCTTTCCAGAGATATTAGCAAAACTGATCAATGTAAAGTACTTGTCAGACTTGACTAAAAAGAACAAATTTTGAGGTAATTACTGGAAGTCCCGGAATGAGCCGCAATGTCCTGAAACTGTATCACGCGTAGAAAACAATTCCTTGTCAAAAAGTGCTGATCCAAGGTTTGAAAAATTCGTGATGTCTGTAAAGGTAAGGAAATTTTTGCACGATTTTGAAAGGTTGTCGGATTTTGACAAGTATTGTTTTGTTGGAAGGCTATCGTTGTGCAGAACCCAAAAAATTTCACTTCGTTTAGAACGGGTCTCATTCCAACGAGTTTATTATGTAGATATGAGCAAAACTTATCTATTTAAGGTCTTACTGACACTGAGCCGAAGTTTTTCCATTTAAACAAAAAAAGGCCCGACCGAATGTTATGAAATTTTTTCGGGGCTGATTTTTCGTAAATATTCTTCTCTCGGCACCTCAAAGAAGTCTATATATGGTTCGCGCGGTATCGTGCAGGTACAAAATTCACGAACGTCGTTTAAATAAAAAAAATTGGCAGTTATAGGGACTGCCGATAGAAGTGAAAACTTAGAACTTAGATGTTGAAATTCGATTCTTTTGAAGTAATACAAAATTCTTTATTTCTTGAAAGGACTAAATCTTTTTGATTTCAGTATTTTCATTAGGACATTAACCAACTTATTAAAATATGTAGCACAAGTAACTGCGTCTTCATTAATAAGTGTACTTTTTTCTATAAAAAAGAATTATTTTTTAAATTATGTAATAATTGTAGCAATTTTGACCATCCTATTTCATTAGCACTTATTGTAAAAAAGATACAATCGGGTTATGGTGACTAAAGTAAGAAATGAAAATGTTTGATTCAAAATTTTTTCTAAGTATCGCGTAAAAACCGCATCGATCGTCGTTTTATATTTGGTAGTACTAAGTTTCCGATCATTGGACATATTTAAATTAAGTGTTGCATTTAAAAATTCAATTAATGGTAGATTTTTATCATCTGCAAAGTTAATATTGAAGTCTCCACTTAAAATCATCGGTACATTATCATATTTTTCGCCGAATCTTTTTTCGAGAATTTCAGAACCTTCTTTTGTATAAATCATCAAATTTTCGAATAAAAATTGTTGTATCTGTCTCATAGATTTTCCAGGCGAAATATAAACGGCAACCATTAATATGTATTGCCCATTCTCGGAACTGCAACGAGCAACGCATATTTCGCCTATATCAGAAACATTAACACCAATGCTTCTAGTGAATTTAGTATGTACATATGTCCATATATGAAGTAATGAAGTGTGACGTATCTTGAGTATTGTGATAAATAGCTACTCCTGCTGCTGGAACTTCGAGTCTTTTATAACTTACAACTTTTTCTTTTGTTATCGTCTGAAGACATCTTCAGGATCAAGGATCCAAACAAATTTGGAAAACAGATATTTAACACATCAGTCAAAATGACTGGTTTTATATTTTCATTTTCGATTCTTAATTGAATAATAGTAGGCGGTCAGATTTATTTTTTTATTCAAAATCAAAAAGTTGTTGATTATAATCGATTGAGCGCGTGCGCCAGTCATGAGCATGTCGGTGACGCGAACCCATAACATTTTCCCCTATCAAAAAGTGCCCAACGCGGCTAAAGAAGTTTTCACTTCAAAAAACGGTTCGACCGAATTTTATGAAAATCTTTTCAGATCATATTTTGGTTAATACTCTTCGAACGGCACGTCAACTAAGTCGATATCTTTCATAGTTCGCGCGATATCATGCAGGTACAAAAATCACTTATGTCATTTAAACCAAAAAACCGCTCGACTGAATATTATAAAAATCTATTCAGATTATATTGTCGCTAATACGCTTCGAACGGCACCTCAAGTAAGTCAATATCTTTCGTGGTTCGGGCGATATCGTGTAGGTACAAAAATCACTTACGTTAAACAAAAAAACGGCTCGACCGAATTTTATGAAAATCTTTTCAGATCATATTTCGGTTAATACGTTTCGAACGACACCTCAACGAAATCGATATCTTTTTTGGTTCGCGCGATATCGTGCAGGAAAAAATGACCACATCTGTACGCACACACACACACACATTCTTCCTCCCAATTTTTTGCTTAAAATGCTCCAGGGACCTTGAAAGATGAAAATACGTCGAAAATTTCGATTTCGATTTTCGGACCGATTACAATAACTTCCTATACTGGGAAGTTAAAAAATAATAGAAAAGTCAGTCTTGTGTAAGAAAATTAGTCAATTTTGTTGATTCAGTCATTTTTTTATTCCAATTTTTTCAGAGTGCAAAAAAGTAAGTTAATTTCAGTCGTTTGGTTAGTTTCAGGTTTTTATGTTTGCAAAAACTAGGTTTTGTTCGTTTGGTTTTTTTTTTGTTTTTCGGTTTGCAAAATATTGTTTCAGCTCTATTTTTTGAAATGCGGGCTGTTTTGGAGCGGGGTCATGACCCCCGTGACCCCCCTTGGATCCGCGCCTGGCCAAGAGTCTCTTTCTTGGTTGGGCAAAGATCTTTTTTTGTTCATTCGCTTCAAGCTTGGAATAGTCTGCCTAACTACGTACTAAATGCGTGGTCGTTAAATGTGTTCAGGAAACGCGTCTTCAATTTTTTGAATAACCAGTAATATCTCTTCAACTACATTCTTTTTAATTTTTAATTTTTATTTGTTTACTTTTGTTTCTTTTCTCACTTTTCATTAGTTCACTCTTTTATTAATTGTGTTGTAATTATAATGTACATGCGTTTTTCAGCGTCAAAAGATTATGCAATCTTGATGTACAATTCACGAATAAACGAAATAAAAAATAAACAAAATAAACTTCTTCTTCTTCTTTTTTGATCCGCTAGCTGGCGGTCCGATCGGTACGTCCCCGCGACGGATACGCTGCTGTCGCTGCCACTGGGTATCGAACTCTATTCACGATTCGTTTCCATTCTTGCCGGTTTGGCCAGTGTCTCGAGCTTCTGTAACTGATAATCGTTGATTCTTTAGGCACCCTAGATATTCTTTAGAAAGGTTTTCTTCGGTGCCGATCGCTGTCAGCAGGATGGTCTCGCCGGATGGTCTCGGTAATCGGTTACCATCCATTCGGCAAACATGTCCAAACCACCGTAGTCGACGTTTTTGCATTTCTTCTTCGAGCTTCTTAACATCGGGTTTGAGCAGTGTCCACATTTCACATCCGTGGCCGATGCGGCTGTGAAGGTCGGTCATCGATGCTACTTTATTTTCCTCAACCAATGATTCCATATATTCGAACCTCGTAATCTGTTCGATTTGAGTTCAATCGATTAGAACACTGGCCCTCAATCCGTCCGTTAGGAGCACTTTGGTCTTTTCCGCATTGATTTTTAACCCATATGACTGGGCGATGCGGGAAATGTCGTATAAGTTGTCCTTTGTTTCGGCATCCGTGTCGGCGAAGGCACGTTAGCGTTAATTTATGTCTTCCTAGCTAGCTCCAGGTATGTCTTCATGATCATGCATAAAAATCCAATCTCCTCCGACATGGTTTTATCGATTTATGGCTTTGTTCGTGGCCTAGGACGAAATATAAAGATGGTGTTAGTGGTGTTGATGTTGTTGGTGCTGCACGATATCGGAGGCAAATTGAAGTCTGAATTTTGCGAAATTACACATGCAGGTATTTAATCATATTATAGCATTTTTCTTTGGAAGGTACTGGATCCGTCCGGGAGCAGGGCTTTTTTTGCCACCAGCAGCCAGAGCTGCAATCTACAAGTCATATATTCGACCCCGCCTCGAGTATAATTCGTTTATCTGGGGTGGCACCTCGAAAACCGCCTTCGCTTGGCTGGACAAGATGCAAAGCCGCGCCGTATGAATCATCAGAGATGACACCCTTTGCATCTCCATGACCCTCTGAGCCATCGTAGGAATGTAGCAGCCCTTTTAACCATAGCGACTGCTCCACTGAAATACTAGCCGCCACCCTGCCTGCACGGCAATATTTCTCCCGACACACAAGACCCGGCCCACTTGGCTCATTCTCATGGCTGTGGAATAATTTCCTACAATTAGTTTTTCCGGACTTGTACAACGCCCAAAAGTTCAAACGTAAGGCTGATCGATACCTGCTCCAACATCCCCATACCCCCCGGATCTATCATATTCTTTCTCATAATTCAAACCAAGTTGCTACTAGATATCGCACCATGACTTGAACGACACGACAGACTGGTGGTACAAAGTGTGATTCCTAAGCTTGGTTTTGCCACAAAAACAAATTACAGTTGACAGTTAAAAAATGGCGCGAAATTTAAAATTACAACTCTTCTTGAAAGACTCTTTATAAGAATGTTACTAATAGTTTCAGATTTACACAAAAAATTTCTTAAAGAGCTTAAACATCGTTTTTAATAAAAACTTGGCTGGTTCTTACTCCAATAGTAACCGCTAAAGGAATATATGTAAAATATTAAAAAAAAAAAGTAATAACATCAAAAATCCCAACTATAAACCCGAAATTAAAATGATTTGTAGTTGGCTTGTTTATACATCATAGAAAATATCTCATCCACAGAATAACTGAAACAAATCCCCAAATCCCACATAGCAGATTGCTGAACAAAATCATGTACTATATAATGCCCAATGGACTCATAACACTCGGTTCCACATAAACCCCTCTAATTATACAAAACACAGCATAAATAAAGTTGTAAATATATTTGTGAATAGGATTACAGCAAATTTTTGTCGAGTTTCTAAAACAATGTTAAACTCTGCAAATTTCAATTTCCATTTGATCTGATTCGAATCACAAAACACAAACTTTAAACTACTTGTTTGCATTTGGAATGTTTGTTAAGCTAAAGAATTGATTTTAAAAGAGACCACCATATCGATTCACAACGAGCCAACAAAATATGTATATAAAACCAAAACCATATAGCAAAATACCACAACACAAAATTTCACAATATCCCAGGCCCCATGCAATACCGTATATCGGGTACCCCATACTCACCCCCGGGGTTACTCGGGGTTCAAAACCGGGGGTGGTACGTCGTGCATTGTAAATACTAAAATTAATCTGAACTGAAATTCCAGATGAAGATAACCCAAATATCAGTAAAGGGTTGCCCTTTTACGTATACTTGCTCATGCACAATGTGCAATTGGGAATTCTCAATGGAGGGCAACCATACAAAAGAAAAGTGAACATAGAAACTGGGTAAGAAACATTCAAACATTTCCTGCCTGCGGTACGTGAATTCCATTTCTACAAGCTCCTGTCTGGCAAACATGGCGGTATTCAAGGAATTTTTATCAGAGCAACATAATTTCCTTCCGTTCGGCGATATTTACTTCCATTGAAGTTGGTACCGAGAGCGAAAATTCACATTTCGTCCGGCGATTTTCTATTCTTTCGATATTGCAAACTACCCGAGTCCAATGGAGGTTGATTCCTCATCGGTGATTGAAAATGGGTCCGCGCGCGTGTCCTGGTACTGCTCCAGGATCTAATTTCATTAAGGTACACATCCTTTTACCTTTATTTTCCGGATCCAGTGTTGAGAGTAAAGAGTTGAGTTAGTAAAAAAAAAAATTTTACAATTCACAAACTCTCTCACAAATTCGCACAATTTTCCACGACATGAAAAGTTTTGGAACTTTTCCAATTTGCGATTTTCTCCGATTTGTTTTTTTTTGTTTTCACCAACGTTTCTCCTATGACGAAATCCCTCGAAATAAACAATGGAATTGAATTTTTCCTTGCAGGTTTCGCTCTCTCTCTCGAAGGGCCCGGGTGTTTACACTCACTCAGAGACGAAGAGACTTACAGAATTACTTTAATTGCAAACAAGCTCTCAAACTCTTAAGAAAATCCGAATTAATTGCAATCATTGTTTGTTGACGCAAACTTTGTTAATTCGTTGCAATTGCAGACTGCACTTGTCCATCGTTGTTGGCTTGTCTAAACACCGGGCGGACTGAATTATTTATATTAGTGCCTGTGAACTAATGAACAATGTTTTTCTTTGTTGACTGCATTGTCGACTATTTCAAACTTAATTGGGTCAAAAATGTTGTAAGGAAGGGATTGTAACAACCCGTGGGGGCAGGGGGTGGGGGTGTAATTTCATTTAAATGAAAGTTTTGATTAATCCAATTTTAACAATTTTCAAAATGTTTAAAAAGCACTTTATTTGAGTAGGTATTTGTTTTGTGTATTTTAAGTGATTTAATCAAGTTCGAACATTTAAGATAATAAATGTTCAGAACCCTTCCACAGGTGGGTGGGAGGGAGAAGGATATCATACAAAGTTACCTACATATACCCTGTACACTATAACCCGGAATGTTTAAAACCAGTGACAGTTTTTCACATTAAATTCACCCTTTTGCAAAAAAAAATTCACCCGTTTGAAAATTAATTACTTCTACATTTGGTTCGCCTTGCTGTACTCATAAGCCAATAGTAAGGCGTACGCCAAAACAATTGGGATCATCAAAATTGCTTTTCTATTGGTAGTGAGAGTCCCAAATCCCACAACGAAAGTATATTCGAAAAAAAAAGTGTCACTCCGTTCGATTAACAACCCAAATCATCCGCACATTTATATTCCCAATCACAATTCAACAGTCTCACTGTCACTCTTGACATGGTCAAATGGACCTCGTAAACAAATTTCGAAGGGGAAATTACAATGCAGGTTTGTATGTTATCTATACACGAAATGTTAATGTGTGTAGAACTTTCATTTCCGATTTAAAGGATCGCAAAGAAGTAAAAAATCCTGCGACCCCCTCACTATAAAATAATGGTTGAAAGATACATAAAAATCCAGCACAACTATTGCATCTGTTGGAGACGACAGGAAAAAGAAAAAAGTTTAATCGGGCAGGTTTTTCCGCCAAATTGGTCGTAAAATTCAGTAATAAGATGTATCCACATATATTCGGGACGGCACGCCACCGATGCTTTCCGTGTCAGTGGCTTCCGTGATGAAGTTTTCACTGATATTCACACAGCACCACCTTTTCGGTATCATCAATGCTCAATGTTGGCATTTGTAATCACTTCTTAGCTTTGAAATTTAAACAGTGATCTCAAGTGCATCATGGAATTTAGCGTTTAATATCTTGCTACAATAGCATTGCTGTTAGACCAGGAGGAAAAGAATAAAAAAGAGAGTGGAGTCTCATGTGGACTGTCTTCAAGAAGTGGAAGGTGAACCACGAAACTAAATTCTAAGAATAATTGAGAATGAGCTAAAACACATGTAGGGATTTGTGAAGTGTTGATCCATACGAGTCTGTACATATGATTCTTCATTGGGGTGATATGAATCGTGTTAAATTTATCGCCACCAAAACGAAGTACTGTCTGATCTCCAATAAAAATTGTACCGACCTTAATCCTATCTCAGTGGATAAAGAGAATCTAACGGCTGACTCAACTCTCAACATCTAAGGGGTAACTTTAACGGAGGATCCGCGATGGAATGATCACATATTCCAAATCGCCAAACAAGCCTCACAGTGCCTTGGATTTTTCAAGAGATTCAAATTCCTCCTCCAGCCAGCCGCCTTGGCTGCAATCTACATTCGTCCCCGCCTTGAATACAACTCGTATATCTGTGCAGGTGCCCCAAAAACCACCTTGGCTTGCCTCGACAAGGTGCAAAATCGTGCCCACCTACACCAAACAAACTACTCCAAGCTACTCCAATTGAACCTCACCAACCAACCGATAACATACGCTTTGGTGGAGCGCCGAAGGGCTAGGGAAGGCTATGACAGGAGGAATTCGGAATGTAAAGAGGAAAGAAGGAAAGTTATGTAGGTGGAAAGTGGAAAAGGCGAAGGACCGAGCTACCAAGGCCTCCAAGTTGAATACTGAGAGACGAGTTTTGGGAAATATCCAGTCATTCCTAAAAAGCTCTGGATATGTCTAAGATTTTGGGGTCTTGGGAAGTACACGTCACACCAAGCTAGTCAAATCTTGTCAATCATTGTTCCGTCCGAAAATGACTGAGTTTATGTTTTATTTTTATTTATCTATTTATTGTCTTTCATATATTATAACGATGTTTTTTAAACTGATTGGTTTTGACCGAAACACAAAAATTTGCTTGAAAGACAGGTATGTGAATTTACGAAAATTGGACAATTGTAATTGAGTGCATGAATGAATAAAAAAATTAATTTCTTGTAGCTCTGAAGAGGCATAAGCGGATTATGTGAAACGTCAGTCGTTTTTAATAAACAATAAGTCCTGAGTAGTGAGATTTTTTTTTTTGCCCTCAGAACTGTTCCTCAGGGTCACACGATAAGAGAAAAAATCGTTTTGATATGGTGGAATTTAGTGCTCTCTTTACTTTACTTTACCTTGTATTTTCAGCTGTCATCTTATGTCTATTATATCATCCCCGCTATCACTTCTGTATGCGGCCATTAATTTTCTACTAAAAGCTGATCTGCTGAATGCCACTGCCCACACTAGAGACAGGACCGGCGTTTGGCTTTTTTGCGCCCGGTGCAGTGTGATATATTACGCCCCCATAGGCTGTTCTTTTTTTGATCGCATTGAAGGACAATTAGGAAAAGACATAAAGACTCTGTGGAGTTCCTTTAATATATGTAAATGAATACACACTTTTTCGGTGTTACCTGCACTTCCCTAACTATTGCCAGAAAAATCCTGGGCTTCGAAAATCTCTAGTACTATACACTCGAATCTCCATAATGCAGCCCTCTGTGGCGTTCTCTAAGCCTTCATATTTCAAGCGATAATAGGTGGTTACTGCACTGCATTTATTAGTTCCTACTGTAGACTCGTTCATAGAAAAGCCAGTTCACCTTAACAGCCTTCCTGGCCATAGAAAGCGCTTTCAAAAACTTTAGAACAGAGGCAATCCAGGTGTTTCCCGCCGAGTTAGAGATTTATAATAGTACGACTAGTACGAATTACAAATTAAGAACTATGGCACCGTAAAAATTGATAGACGCCGAAAACAGTCGAACGAAATGGATTTGGATTTTCCGCACCTTGCAGAAGTTTGTTGTCAAGTATTAATTTTTTTATAAATCTTAATTTCTGAAACTGCACCCGGTTCAAGTGAACCATTTGAACCTATGAAAGCGCCGCCCCTGAGACTGAACGTGGCTTAATGATTCGGTTACGGTTATCGGTCGGGTTTTTCATTTTTTCACTGAAACGGTTCGGGTACCGTTATTTTTTTCGGTCCGGTTAACGGTCTTAGGTACAAAGTTTTTCAAATCCAATTTTAAATTTTACAATGTTGACTTTCTTTATTTATTTCATACAATTAATAAATGTACACACTTAAATTTACAGTGTCAAATGTGGTTTGTGTACTAGTTGTAACAAAATTTAATAAACTAGTTGTAACAAAGTTAATAAAAATTAAAAATAACTCGCACCGCTGAAACGCTGATTAGTTCGGATTAACGAAATCGCATCAACGGCGTCGTTCTTCTTACTTGCTCTCAAGTGACCGATCAAAAACTTGAGACCAGAAAATAATCTTTCGACGCTTACTTGAGTAGGTGGCACAGCTAACGCGACTTTGGACAATTCGAACAAGTGTGGTTTTCGCAAGTGTTCTTCTTTCTGTCCAATCTTTTCATCTTCCCAAACTCTAACAAAAGAGGTCGAATCTCGTTAGCTGGAGATGAAGTATGTGGAGACTCGTCGAAGAACTCTTTGTCTTTTTCTAAGCCTAACAGAACTGCTTCAAGGTCATCGCATGAACCATTTTGTTGCGTGAACTCCACACTTGCTCTGCGCGATGCAGTGTTTTGATCCGATTGTTTCTCCGCCTCGTGCATCCTGCAGTACAATTTAGTCAACGTATCGACGGCTTGCTCCTTTTGAATGGACGACAAAATAATTTGATACCACAAGTCGAGGTAAATGGCAGCAAGAAAGGCCTCGTTGGTAAAAAGTTAGGGATGGGCGATTATCAAAAATGTTACGATTAATCGCTACTCGATTAATCGTTCAATTCGATTAATTGTAATCGATTAATTGCATTACAACAATCGATTATTAGATAATCGAATTATTTAATTAGGATTGTTTGAAATATAAATAAACACTCAAAAGGAGGTGGGTCAAAATTGCCCCAGGCCCGGCGCCAGACAATTTTTATGCTACGGCCTTTACTTTCGAAGTTTAGCAATTTAAATGCTAAAACTGGCCTTATTTGGGGAAATTGCAAGCAATTTTGACTTTAAAATTGTCACTTGGTTTTTTTTCGACATAAGCTTAGGAAAAAGAGTACTAAAAAAGTACGAAATAACGCCAATTTTAGTATTTAAATTGCTTATAACTTCGAAAGTAAAGGCCGTAGCATAAAAATTGTCTGGACATTATTCATAGGAAAAACTCCAAGCTTTCTTATTCTGGAAAAAAAAACATTAGTTGACTTTGAATATTTTGGAGAAAAAGGTGGTTGAAAGTGACATTTTTGTTAAAAAAAACAAAATTTTGACTTTGACGACTCATAACTCTGGAAGTTGGTACTGTGGTACCGTCGCTTTTACAATTTTAGATAGGTGGGAGTATTCTGCGTGCCTGCGTGCTGATACCTTATTCATGAAGATATGTGATGGCGTTACAAAAATACAGGGTTAATTAGTCATTTCGCCCGAATAAAAAGAAATAGCATTATTAACACCTTAGCCACAGTTACGGGATATATCAACTATACAGAAATTCAATACTTATTATAGCCGATAATCTGAGATACTTTTCTTTTGCGCCGGGCCTGGGGTAATTTTGTATGGGCTGTGCCTGTGACCCACCTCCTTTCATTGAAAACTGAACATTTTTATTTTGATAATTAAAAACAATTCAAAACTAAACTTTCATTTTACATTTATAGTAACTTTTCGTTGTTAAATTAACATTTATTGTTATGTAAACATTTGACGATTAAAATCAATTGAAAACAAAACTTTTCTCTTATATTCGTAGTGACTTTTTTTTCGTTGTTAAACTAACATTTCTGTGGTTTTTTTAACTAACTGCTTATCTGCAAAATTGTAATTTTACAGGAGATTGAAATTTGTATCGTTACTTCAAAGCAATTATAAACGAGATAAGATGATATCAGCAAAAAAACTTTGTTAATAATAGTAAATTCAATTGCAACAATTATAAGGTTTTGTGTACATTTTAATTCTGAATACTTTAGTATAAATAACTCAAAATCACAAATTTTGCAGATAAGCAGTTAGTTAAAAAAACCACAGATTTATGTATATTGCTATATAATCGTATCAAATAATCGTATAAGTTAATCGATTTGCCGATTAATCATATTAAAACTAATCGATTAATTTTTAACGATTAATCGTTTCGAACAATCGAATGATCGATTAATCGCGATTTAATCGCCCATCCCTATAAAAAGTTGCTTTTCGCGTTTTTCCATTTCACTGATCAGACGTCGAGACATGGCATATGAAATTTTGTTGGTGTCAATCTTGCATTGCATCCAGATTCCATAAAAGTCACCCATAGTGAGTTGTTCACTTTGCATTCGTACAGTTGCGGTTTTCGACGGTTGTAAAACTTTCTGCATTCTTTTGACTTTATTACAGCTTTGTCTACCAGTTGTAAAGAGTGTGCAGCACATCTCAATCCTGTAACAATTTAGATTTGCACGAATTATTTATCATTAATATTTTTGTTAGACACGCAAACAGAAGAACAGATAGACTTACCAATGCAGCAGTTTTCTGATTCCATTGTTGTGAGAAAATCATCCCCGAATACATCTTCACATTCTTCTTCGTCACATTCTCCTGTGTCTTCTATTTCTTCCTCTTCGTCCTGTTCCACCTCTTCTTCGTCTTCATCAACATAGCTATCGGTGTCCTCTTCCTCTTCGCAGTCATCATAATCTTGCAAGATTGCCACCGCTTTTATCATGTTCCTCGCGTTGTCTGTCGTGCAAGTATAGATTTGTTCTCTAGATACACCGAATCCATCCAGGACGTCAATCGTTAGTCTCTTCAAATTTCTCTTGTAGCCAACGTACGCAGGTGAATGCGTCCATTTTCAAAAGAGGTAAATCCGTTCTTTGTTCTAGACAAATTTGGGACAATGAATTAATACTCGTTTAAGAAATTTAAAACCCGATTTTCTGTTTTGGTCAAAATTTCAAAAGATTTTAAAATCATAATAGTCATTGATAAATAGAAAACCGATATATAACCGGGAACCGTTTGTTTCGGTCACGGTTATCGGTTTACATTAAAATTTTTATATCGGTCCGGTTCCGGTTCCGGTTTTACCAATCGTTTCGGTTTTTAGGGGTTATCGGTCGGATTCCGGTTACGGTTTTCATGCCTTGAATTATACAAATAGATTTGTGAAGCCATCGATTTTTTACTATTATAAGGTATATTAGCAGAAGCCTTTTTCTATTGGAACGCGTCTACGTGAAAATTTCGTCGAACTTTAGAATTATCTGCGGAATACGCCAGTGCCGGTGCTTGGATTTTATGCGCCCGGTCCATTATGCCAGTAAGCTCTTCATTTTTTGACGCAATGAAAGACAGTGGAGAAATTGTGTCCTAGTCGAATTGCACCCGGTGCAAGTGCACCATTTGCCAATATGAAAGAGCCGCCCCTGTCCGTTTAAGCGCAATGACCTTTAATCGCATTGGAGAAAGCGAAGAATATTTTGCCAAGCCGCGATTTCTTGAATGGTAAAATTCTTTTGTCACGATTCTATCAACCCAATCTCGTTTCAACCTTGTTTTCATTTGGTTTCAAATAATCGCAATACCTACTCGAGAAAGATTCATTTCTTTTTTTTCTGGCCTTGTAGTTTTCCCTGGCAGATGAGTTGTCTCTCTTCATAACCTAATTTAAGATCCTTCTAATATACCTCTTCCGCGATACCCACGCAATATTCACGGGTTTTTTTTAAATTTTAATTTCTGAAATTGCGCCCCTGTCGAATTGCGCTCGGTGCCAGTGCACCATTTGCACCTATGAAAGCGCCGCCCCTGACTAGAGATTAGTAATCAGGAGACTAGATCTGATTTTGCCCCCATTTTGTGTAGCATCTATGCAACTTCTGTACTAGTCGTATAGAGCTTGATGTTTTTGCTATATGTGTTACCAAATTTATACGCTGTTCATCCTTCATTCAACCACCACTACACAGCCTAACCAAATAGTTGGCTTGATGGGGCATTCATTAATAGAGTTAAGCATTACTTCGACACGAGGCAGTACATTTGTCCCTTACACGATGGCAAATGCTGAAATACTGAGGCCTCAAGTCTTTGAAATTTCTCGATTCAAAAATAATGTACTACTACTCGAGCGCGTATCGAGATAAATTCATTTTTGAATTTAGATTTTTAGCATTATATACATGAGGAGGTGGGTTTGTAAATTCGTGCGTGTAGTGGAAAGACATGGGTTTCTGTTTCAGTTCGATACTGCCATGGCACACCCCACCACTGAGATTAATTCTCCCAATTTACATTGTGAACGTTAAAATCACTCTCAATAATGATTTCACACTCCTGATGGAAGGATAACAATTCGGAAGCTCCGCTATGCCACATACCATTACCGACTATACGGGTTGTTTTCATCAGGACTCGTATCATCACGGAATGATCCTCTGCGAAATTCCGTTGGAGCACTAAGTATATCTCGAATAAAATGGAATCACGGACTTCTGTGAAGGTATAACGTTAAAGCTGCCGATGGTGGTTCAGTCAAAGGCAAATTAAATAATGGAGGACTATGGAAGGTCTAGTAACAAACAAAACATACTTACTTTAAATCTTCTAAAACTAATTAGCGCTTACCCTTCACAGCTTTCCACGCGTTTTTGATGTGTCTAAAAAACTCAAGCTGTTATCAATGCGCGAATTTTCTCCGAAATACCTGAAGCCATTGAAAATAACTAAGGAAACTTTAGCGGTACGGTACCGCGCACCATTCATAAAATATTACATCACTCAGCAGTGTTTCCACACAAATTTCATAATTCTGAAAGTGACTTCCATTTAAGGAAAATATTCCATTAAAATGAAATGCATTTACCTAATAAGACTGTAAGCGAAGAAAGTTTATATATTAGCGCAAAAGCAAATACCGCAGAGTAGTTTTGTATCACCCTCTTCAGGCGCAAAGCCACCGACAGGGCAATATAGCAAAGTGCCTTCATTTCAAGAAACATTTCACTAATTTTACCGCGACTTCAATTACTTTAATCCGGGCGATGTCTTAGGCGAAAATCACCTGTCATGTATGTCTTTTCTGGCTTCCAGTTTCCATGCAAGGCATACTTCATCATGAGTACGACAGTCTCCTAGGCTGATGTGATAGATGATATCTGTCATATTTGCCGTTAACACCTCCACAAATCCTCTAAGTAAACATAAGCCCGGCATGTTGGTTAGATAGAAAGAGAGAGAGAGATACAGTAGAGTATGGGACGAAATATGGAGCATACATACATATATGCACAGGTATATACCTTATAAGGACCAAGCACCAGGATACCAGAGAGAGTCTAAAGGTGAAGACGAAGGGCGACAGCACGTCGTTTCTGTTCATGATAGAGGAGCCCCCGTACTCCAGTTAAGAATCCGTAGGTGATACAGGTACGCTATTATCGCAAATTGAAATTATGTGGCAGTGTATGCGAGGGTGTATGTGTAAATTACCAATTAAGTTAATTACTTCAACATTCTACAGAGACTTGCTGCAGGGACTCTATCAAAATGTGGTGGGGGCTTGTTGTCGACGATAGTCTGTGTTTTTTTTTTTTTTTTTTTACTTTCTCACCCTCCGCGGGTTGTACATACTACACCTTATATTCATCGCCGCGCGCGGTATGACACAGGTGCGGTCAATTTCATTCGCAGACTGTTTTCCAGCATAGCATAACCCCCACACCCTTAGTGGCACCAACAATTACCGTGGAGCCTTTTACGAAAATTGCTCCTCCGGCCGTGTGGATCGTAATTAAATAAACAACAATTAAATTTTAAATACGTTGGAGAATTTTATTGTTTTACAGCCACAAGCGTAGCAATTAAATTTGTGTAAAGTGACGCTCATGACCCAATTTTCTGGTAGCACACAACAACACCGAACTGCCGCCCTCACCCTATGAACACGCTCAATATTATATTATACCCAGCACAGAACTATTCAAACAAAATTTTGAACACGTTCCACAAAATGAACTGTCCAAAAAGGACGAGCGTTACAAGTGCAGGTAGGGAATGCTATTGATCAGAAGCTCCTATTCTATACCGGCATCCTTTGAACTCTGTTATCTCGGATAAAACCCAGTCTGGTACCGCACCGTAGCAATCCCGGATAAAACTCCAGCTTGACCATTACTCCTCCTTGTTTGATATTTATTCCGATATCCTTGCCGGTTGTAAACATACATGCACTCGCTTATTAGATAATGAATACCTCAAGGGGATTCTCGCCCTTGTTTTTTTGTAACACGTTCAAATTCTGTATTCCCTTTCCCTATTTTTTTTTTTGTTTCCCAAAAAAGGGTCGAATGAGCGATGCAGTTGTCATAGGGTGATTTAATGACTGCATGCGTCATACGTCAGGATAATTCAAAAAGGATTCAGCAGCATCGGCAAGTAGCTCTGGGGAATAACGTATAATTGATAGCAGTTTAATATGGACAGATGTCTCTCCTTTATATCGGAGGGCGATGTTCAGATTCCACACACAGCTAATACCGAACACGAATATAACGCAAAAGGATAATGTTTATGTTATTATCAAAGGATTCGATCCCCTTGTTTAAAGGATGAACATTGAAATGAAAATTCAATTTGCAACTTGTTT
Source organism: Thereva unica (assembly GCA_949987705.1). NCBI lineage: Eukaryota > Metazoa > Arthropoda > Insecta > Diptera > Therevidae > Thereva > Thereva unica. Next base: position 23,465,341 of record OX465281.1, on the reverse strand, counting down.
ATTATCTCAAAATACTTCCAAAAGTCTTCCCTTGAATACATCCTTTGATCTTCTCCCGAATAGATTGTCAAAAAGGACCGATTCCTTCTCCTGTCTCTCTGTACATTTTTTGGTGGGGAGAGGTTGTACATTTATATTAAGGAAAGATTTTTGCGTTCTGCCAGAAAGTTAAGATATAACGAAATTAAATCCTTTTGACAGTATCAATGTTTTTTTTTTGTCTTTTTTGAAAAGGAAAATTTTCATAAAAGTCCTTGTTATGTTATGAAAATTTTGTGTTCTGTATAAGATGGAATAATAAATAGAGAAGTGGTTTACTTCTAGTGGAGGGGATGGTACTTACCAATCGGTAAAAGATTGCATCTTTCAAGGGCGGTTTTAAATGGCCTGCAGTTGCCAATACCAATTGATTTTATTTATGAATTAATAAAAAAGGATTATCGATGGATCCGCCTTGATGTTACGGGTTCATTTGGCTCATTCCGAATCAAAAATGAATGTGGGTTTATACAAAAGTGCGGTATCTCTTGTGCAATAGTATATTCCAAAGTTCAGACACGAAAACAAGGCTTTACCAATGCTTTTGTATTAACTTTGTTCTTAAGAGTTGAATTCAGAGATTTCTTTCTTTCATGGTAGATATTGAACGGTTCCTACTTATATTGGAAGGTATCAAATATTAACCTAACAAAATATCGAGGTCTGAACCTAACAGCTTACCCATCGCTCAACAACCCTTGGGTTTGCAGATTTGGTCATTTTTTTTTTAAAGTGAGGGGGCAACCCACATGGTGATCACTGCGGCCAAGTTAGGCCTATTGTGTACGTACCCCACTAGCGGAACAGACTATCAGCCTTCCGAATGAAAGCAAGAAGGTCTTTAATTGACAAAGACCGGACTTGAGCAGGACTCAAAAACTCTCTGATAAACGTTCTTCGTCTAAGCCAGATCAGAGCAGGACATTCACAAAAGATATGTGTGGAAGTCTCATCGCCTTCCATGCAGAGTCGGCATTCTGTCTCTTGAGACAATCCTAGGTTATGGAGGTGATACCGCAGTCCCACATGGCCAGTGAGATAACCCACCAGCAGCCTTAGGTCCGTTCTGTTTAAGGTAATACTGCCTCTTAGGGCAAAGGGTCTTATAAGATCTTTAGCCTGTCTAAGGCCTGGGACTGACTCCCAGTAGGCTAGGTTTAGTCCCTTAATCCACTCCTCTCCAGGGACTTGGAGGTGGACCAAGAGATGCCACAGAAGGGTTCCGGGCCCTGGATCAACGTCTCAGACCCTTCCCTCGCGAGGCGGTCTGCAGCCTCATTCCCCTCGATACCCCGGTGTCCGGGGACCCAGCAGAGCTAGACCTTATTCCTTCTGGTCAGGCTCTGAAGTACGTCGAAACACCCTGCAACTATTTTGGAAGAAAACTTCCAAGTTGAGAGTGCCTTGATGGCAGCTTGGGTGTCAGAAAAGATTTTAATGTTGGCGCCTTTCAGACCTTTCTCAAGGTTGAGCCTAGCGCAGGTCGCAATGGCATGTATTTCAGTCTGAAAAACAGAGGGCCACTTACCCATTGCAATCGAGACCTTGGAGTTGGGTCCTGCGACACCAGCCCCTGTGCCATGTTCCATCTTTGACCCGTCGGTAAACCAGTGAAGATGTTCGGATCCCCACTCAGAACGATCCGGGATAATTGCTCTGAATTTCCTTTGGAACCGCAGTTCACTAACCATGTGGTCGGATACGTGGCAAATGGAAATGTTTGGGATATTGTTAAGGATATCCATGTGTCCTTTGACCGTATAGGGCCAGTTGGATGAGATCTGAAGTCTCAAGGCACTTATGGCGGCGGATTTCCATATGGAGATATGCAAAGGAGTCAATCCAATGATTGCCTCCATTGCAGCTGTGGGACAGGTCCGCATAGCCCCGGTAATGAAGAGGCAAGCAAGCCGTTGCAGTTTGTCTTGGGTTTAGTCTTGGGCCACCAAACTAGAGCGGCATAAGTCAAAATGGGTTTTTCGATCGTATTGTACATCCAGTACATCATTTGTGGTGTAAGACCCCATGTCTTACCCAGAAGCCTTTTGCAGGCCCATATGGCCCTAGTGGATTTGGTAATGAAGTAGTCAAGTTGAGCGTTCCAGTTCAGTCTCTTGTCTAGCTTTACTCCCAAATATTTGACTGAGTCTGAGTACTCAACTGTGGTATCCCGAATACAGATAGGACCTAGGTCCAATTTGTAACCTTTGGAGAAAGGTACCAGGACAGCCTTATTTGGGTTGATTGACAGACCCTCCTTGGTACACCATCTTTGAACTTCTCGTAGTGCTGTTCTCATGACCTCTGTAATGGTCAAATCGAATTTCCCAGAGACAATGATGGCAAGATCATCTGCATAGCCGATGACATCGAAACCAGATTCAGATAGTTTAGTCAAAAGTTCATCCACAACTAGTGATGTAAAGTAAGTAATGGGGATAAAACTCCACCTTGAGGGCAGCCCTTTATAGCTTTAACACTAATGGTGGAGACGCCTAAAGTAGAAGAAATGTCACGATCTACAAGCATGGCATTTATCCACTCAATCGTGTGAGGATCCAGGTTTCTGAGAGCCAGTGCTCTAGAGATAGAATCATAGCCAGTGTTATCGAAAGCACCTTCGATGTCAAGAAACGCACATAAAGCAGTTTCTTTGGCGAGGAAGGCTTTTTCGATTTTACTGACCAGGTGATGTAGAGCAACCTCTGTTGACTTACCCTTCGAGTAAGCGAACTGGGAGCTATGTAGAGGAAGGGAGAGATCCAGTTTGCACCTAATGTGAAGGTCTAGCAGCCTTTCCATCGTTTTCAAAAGAAAAGAGATTAAGCTGATAGGTCTGTTCGATTTAGGCAGCTCCAGGGGTCTGTTGCCCTGTTTCGGGATAAAAACCACCACGACTTTCCTCCAGATGGTTGGAATATATCCCCAGTTGAAGCTGGCTCTAAAGAGACAGACCAGGTTGTCGAGGATCAGATCAGATTTGGTCATGCTCATATTGTATATTCCAATTCGCCAAATAATCAACCAAATGCCGGCCTGGAGTACAACTATTCAATCTTAGCTGGCGCCGGAGAAGGCTCATCAATGTCTAAAGCTGCGCCATAAAATTCATTGACTTTTTACGTCTGCTTCAAAACAAGACACAAACCGCAAAAGCTTCGCAAAACGCAAGCAGCAAAAGTTTTAGCCTAAGACACAAACCAAAAGCTCGAATTGTGAAATAGACGGCTCCGGACTGGTTTAGCTGTACTACTGGTATTTATTTATTTATTTTGCCAAGCAAGGCACACTTAAATCTAAGTACACTTTTTAACATTTTAGCTTAAATTAATTATCACATTAGATGCTAAGTCAGGTACAGGTATAATTGGGCTAGGCTATATGTAGGCTATATCTACTATACTAATTTTAATAATAAGCTTAAACAGATATAACGGGAGTTTGGGGTGTCATCATTGGTATTAATTTTCTTTTATAGGACAATTTGTTAGTGGGATGGGTAAAGCATTGACTATGATCATTGAAGACCATGCAACATCTATTAATGGGCTCGTACGTTGCGTAGTCGGTGCGATGAGAAGATTCCTTAAGCAGTTTCGTGTGCCTAGTACGCCGAACTACTTCATTGAGTATTATCCTATCCAGCAAGAACTTCACCTTGAGATCGCCGTTTAGAATATCCAAGGACAGGCAAGAGATGAGAATTTTTCTCCTGCATGACAGCGGTAAAAGATCCAAAACTTTGAGCCTGTCCGTATACTGTGGAAGACTATGATAATCAGCGGGGATATATAGATTTCTTAGTGCGAACTCTGTACAGAACTCGAGCTTCAAAACATCTAGCCGATACCCTGTCAAAGTATAAAGCTGACATTACCGCCATTCAGGAGATGAGGTGGACAGGGAATGGTGTTTTGCAAAAACCTGAGTATGACGTATATTACAGCTGTCATACAAAACACCATGTTCTAGGAGTAGGTTTTATGGTTAGCAAAAGAATGAAGCCTACCATTATCGGCTTTAAAGCAATAAACGAAAGGCTATGCTCCCTTCGTGTGCGAGGTAAATTTAAGAACATCAGCCTCATAAACGTTCACGCACCTACAGAAGAGTCCCCGGATGATGATAAAGAAGAATTCTTCGAATTAGTTGAACGGGAACTTAATGCCTGCCCCAGGTATGATGTAAAAATCATACTGGGAGATCTGAACGCCAAAGTAGGCCGGGAGCCCATATACAGGCAATATGTCGGCAACCACAGCTTGCATGAAAACACTAATGACAATGGACAGCGAGTTGTAGAGATGGCAGCAAGTAAGAACTTGGTCGTTGCAAGTACTAGATTTGCGCGTAAAGATATCCATAAAGCCACCTGGGTATCTCCTGATGGAGCCACTCGCAACCAAATAGATCATGTGTTGATAGACCGCCGCCACCTTTCGGGTCTGATGACGGTACGAACGTACCGAGGTGCCAACTTCGACTCGGATCACTATCTTGTTGGTATGGTGCTCCGAGAGCGCATTACAACGCTGAAAAGCTTTGTATCCGCTGATCAGGCTCGAATCAACACAGCTGCACTACGCAATGAAATGGCCAGAAACAGCTACGGTCATGCATTAGAACTCGCCCTAAGTCCTGGGGATGAGATGCCGGGCGTTGAAGAGAACTGGACCCGCCTTAAAAATTAGTACTGCTTATTCCATCTTAGGCAGAAGTCGTAAAGATCGGAACGACTGGTTCGATAATGAATGCAAGCTGGCAACTGAACGTAAGAATGCTGCGTACCGAGCCATGCAGCAGTCTCAGAGAACACGAGCACGCGAAGAGAATTATAAAGAACTCAGGAAAGAAGAAAAGAGAATTCACAGACGGAAAAAGGAAGCCTGGGAAAAAAATCTCGTCTGTGAGCTAGAACAGTACAGAGAACGACGGCCGCACCAGGCGCGGGAGTTCTACCAAAGAGTCCGCAGTATGACGCAATTCACACCACGTTGCACATACTGCAAGGACAAAGAAGGGAATCTGATCACCGATCCTAAAGGCATCTTGGAGCGATGGGAAGAGCACTTTCATGAATTGCTAAATGGCGAGCTAACTGAGGATTCGGAGGCTCCACCAATATCTGATGACAATGCTATGCTGCCGCCACCAAGCATAGAAGAAGTTAGCAGAGCCATCAACCGGCTCAAAAACAACAAGGCCTCGGGTGCAGACGGCATCGCAGCGGAGCTGGTTAAATATGGAGGGCCTACATTACACCAAGCGATTCATGAATTAATTGTGCAAGTATGGGAGCAGGAAGTGATGCCAGAAGACGAAAAAGGCATCCTCTGTCCGGTACACAAAAAAGGAGATATCACAGCGTGCACTAATTATCGCGGTATAACGTTGTTGAGTACCGTGTATAAGATATTCTCCGCTATCCTACAAAACAGGATGGCCCCATACGCCAGAAACATCATAGGCCATTACCAGTGTGGCTTCAGCCCAGGCAAATCAACGACTGATCAGATTTTCACCTTGAGGCAGGCTATGGAAAAATGTCTAGAGTTTCAAAACTCAATTCAACACCTCTTCATAGACTTTAAAGCCGCCTATGATAGCATAGCCAGGGTAGAACTCTACAAAGCCATGAGAGAATTCGGCATCCCCAACAAACTGACAAGACTATGTAGGTTGACCATGATCATGTGTCAAGCCAAGTAAAGGTATCCGGAACACTGTCCAGACCAATCAACATCTATAATGGACTCCGACAAGGGGACGGTCTGGCCTGCCTCCTTTTCAACCTGGCGTTGGAGAAAGTGATCCGAGATTCGGGCGTGACATCAAGGGGTACAATCCTCCACAAGTCCACCCAATTACTGGCTTACGCAGACGACATTGACATCATTGGAAGAACAACAACAGCTGTACAAGAAGCTTTCACTCAGATTGAGCAAGCGGCAGGAAATCTGGGACTGCACATTAACGAAAGCAAAAAAAAGTGCAAAGGCCTCGTCTGGAAGAACACCTAACATTGGTCCCACAATCAAGGTAGCGGAACACGAGTTTGACGTGGTAAAATCATTTACCTACCTTGGGTCAATAGTAGCAGCCGACAATAGCATGGAACCAGAAATACGCGCACGACTGCTAAAAGCCAACAAAGCCTACTATAGTCTGTCAAGGCTCTTCAAATCCAAATATCTAACCATAACGTCTAAACTTTTACTATATAAGACGATGGTCTTACCCGTTCTCACATATGCATCCGAAACGTGGGTGCTTAGCAAAAAGCACTCAAACCTCTTGGGCGTGTTTGAGAGGAAAATACTTCGGAGGATTGTTGGCCCCGTATGTGAGGAAGGACGATTCCGGAGACTCTACAATGACGAGATCTACGAGCGCTATCGCGACATAGATGTTGTGAAGAAAATAAAGCTCGGTAGGCTCCGGTGGGCAGGGCATCTAGCTCGTATGAGTGAAGATGAGCCTGCTCGGAAAGTTCTCTGCGGTAAGACCTATGGGGTGCGACAGCGAGGGAGGCCCAACCTTCGCTGGAAGGATGGCGTGGACCAGGACGCTCAGAGTTTAGGGATGCCAAACTGGATGACATCGGCTCAGAATCGGGACCGGTGGAGAGAACAGTTGCGCGAGGCCAGGACCGGATCCCGGTTGTAGAGCCGTTAAAGAAGAAGAAGTGCGAACAGGAGAAATTGTTTTTGAATGGATTCAATCCTGAAATATGGGATCCCAGACATGGCAGTATTGCTGCACTTGTACGCTATTTTTCCGGGAGAAGGTTATTGCATGGCATTCGCTAGTGTTAAGTTGCAACCTATTGGTGTTGCACCAGTCTTGCAATGCATTAAGTTTCGTCTGAAGGAATGATACATCGGTGTCGGACCTTATAGCGCTATATATTCAGGTCGTCTGCATTTATATCTTCTGGTCGTCTGCATTGTCTGTTAAACAAGAGCGGACCAAGAAGACTTCCCTGGGGAACACCGGAAGTACCTTCGATTTCTTGGGATAAGAATCCTTGAAATCTGACGACCTGAGTTCTACCGCTAAGATATGATTTTATCCATTCCAGGGCACGGCCGATAATTCCAAATTTGAATAACTTAGTAATCAAAATATAGTGGTCCACACAATCAAAGGCTTTTCTAAAGTCCGTGTAGACAGCATCAATTTGATGGCCGTTCTCCATACCACATAGAAGTTCAGAGATAAGCATCATAAGATTTGAAGTGGTCGAACGCCCCTTTCTGAAACCGTGCTGTTGCTCGTTAATGATAGGATCTATAAGTGGTGCATTCTTATCGTGCACAAGCTTTTCGAAGAGTTTAGGAATTGCGGATAGGATGGCAATGCCTCTATAATTATCCACTAATTGCTTTTCGCATGATTTATGGATTGGTATTAAGAAGAATTTCTTCCCGAATTTAGGAAAACTTCCCAACGATAGCGATTTGTTAAAAGTAAGACGAAAAGGAAATACTAATTCATTTGAACAGCACTGCAGGAAGCTTGCTTGCAGGTTGCCGGGGCCGTGACCTTTATTAATATCAAGATTGTTTAAACCTGCTCTTATTTCGTCACCTGACAGAGATAGATTGTTAATGATTGTTGACGATTCGGTACAAGTGCGGTCAGTGTGGGTTGTGTTAGATTTGGGAGTGAAGACTTCACTAAATCTCACTGCAAACATGTTACAAATATATCGGGGGCACGAGGAGGAAGCTCACCCATTCGTCATTGTTGTCGGATACCCTTAGGTCTTTCGCTTTGTATTAACGAAATCGAAATTATCAGTGCAACTATGATAGCGCCGAAAATTCGTTGATGTTAGGTAGTCAATTTTCTCCACAATCGACCCTTTATGCCACCATAGGAATATAGCACCTCTGACAGACCTTTGTCGATACAATCTGTCGATGATCAAAAGGAGAACAGCCGCTTCCTTGCCTCCACAACAATGTTTTACCACCAACACAAGATCGGCGCTCTCGGATCACTTTCCCCTTCGAGCAGTTTCCATTCGATGCACTTTATCAGCAAGGAACTCATTCATATATAGTATCACCTGAATGTGAAACAATTGTAAGCAGTCTGTATTATCAATCTCATACAGCATCCAGGAGCTAATCGCCATCTCCTTCGTCACACTTTTATCTCCTCATAACTTGAGAAATGCAATCTAATGCTTGAATTAAGTTTTTTTTTTATGGAAAAGTCCAAGGTTAAGAAACACCCTTTGAGTCCGACATGTCGTACTTGATATTGACGTAAGCTTCGTTTGTAGAAAAAAACAAATGACAGCATAGAGTAATAAGGGTCTGGAGGCTGCTAAAGGAGTAGGCGATAGATCTTCCGTTTGAACTCCTGGATGGCAGAGAATAAATTCAGACAAAAATCACCGATGTAACCAAAATTTTTGAAATGAAGTTCCAAATTCGTAAAGTGATATGTATCCCGTTTATGACTAGATTAAAAAATTGAGTCGAGGTTTAGTAGAAATTTCGAACACCGTATATGATATCGAGTTAAGTTCAGTTTTGGTTGAAATAGAGTTGAAATCACATGACAACATAACCTTCAGATACATTAACCCGACCCAGGTAGGAGAGCTGAGTTGAGTTGAATGAACCCAACTTCAACTCGACCGTCATTTATGACTGGGCTCAACCTGGGTTGTACTTAGTCATAAACAGGGTAAGTGTTAGCCTCGTCAGTGTACTATGCCTCCTGAAACGAATGAATCTAGCCGATAAAGTCTGTGAGTGAGGCCGGAAATATCGGATAATTAGATGAATAAGGATCCACTAGGTTAAGATTCGAGCGAGCTAAGCGAAACTTTGGAAGCCAATTATTAGCTGGTTAAGGTGGCGAAAAGACTTATTAAAGGTACTATAAAGCGGCCCACACACTCAGTGAAACTGCGCGGTGTGTGACATCATATCTGAGTTTTGAGCTATCTTCCCTCAGTCCGCAGACCCGAGCTTCTGGAACCTCTTTTGTGCCGATAAACTGCGCAGATCAGACAATTGATTCTACAGTTCTATCATTTCCGTCCATTTGCAATTATTAAAAAGATGTATTCAAATCAAAAAAAACTGATGAGACTGAGCAAAAAAACCGCACAACGAACTGACGGACCCACAAACTGTCAGTTCAGTTTATCGTACAGTTTTTTACACAGTTAAACTGCGCAGTTAAAACTGAGAGTGTGTGGGCCACTAAGGCCTTTTCTAGATATTGTATCATGACGTTACACACAAAGGCCTAAAGAAGTATGGGGCACAAATTCAAGGACTATTAAGGACTTATCAGTAACCAAAGTCTAGCTCTCTGATAGACGACGTTTAAAGAGGATACACAAAATTCTATTACACGTGACTGTACGACCCTGAAAACAGATAAACAAACAAGTACACCTACTTTGTATGCAAATACCAGCACGCTTCGACTTGCGTCTACTCTCGATATATTATAATACTTTCCAAAATCCTCTTTCGATACACTTAATAAATTTTAATTTCTTTCATAAACAAAAATTGAATGCCCCAAGATCAAATAGGTCTGAGACGAATTTAATATTATCGCTGCTGGATCCTATTCATAAAGTAAATAGATGATAAGTAGGGTCAGACACTAGCAGTAGGAGATAGGGATTCCTTACGGTGTGCACAAAAATATTTTCAATGATACTCTCTGATATGAGAAGATATAAACATGTCTATCACCGTTCAATGCCTTAAGCGAAATGGCTCCAATGGACCATTCATCGCCTACCAAGAATTCTTCTGAAATAGCTTCAACATTTCCAGACAATCCCGGATCGTTAATTCTAGTAGCTTGAGCGCCAAAAATATTTTTTATTTTTATTTATGAGTAAAGAAATCAGTTTACATGTCTGCCAAGTATGAAGTATCAAGTGCATTGTACCCAGCCACAAGAGACCCGAGACAAAATTAAATAAAAGCTTGTGAAAATAATTTTTAATATTATCCTTGCTCCAACAACAGGGCTGTACAACATCCCTTAAATTTTTGATTTATTGCCACTTTTCAATGCTAATTTTTTTGTGTTAAGTTCTCCCGCATTAAACTCAAGTTGGAGTTTCCTGGCCCGCCACCGGGGAACTCCATGCAGACCGAAATAACATAGTTCTAAGGAAATAAGAACCGACAAAAGTCATTATTTCTCATCAGTCATCACCTTGCACACCCGCCGCCATTATTATTATGGAATATTTTCACACAATAAATTTTAATTTTCTGCCCCAGCCATGGAACCGGTGACGGCGGCGGCGGTGCACCCCAGGAATCAAGGTTTCTCGCCCTTCATTGTATAAAAGGCTCGAGAATGTTGTTCACCCCTGCCAGCCAGCATCCAATTAAGAAGTGTTGAGACTTGGTGCGATTGTCGCCAACAAAAGACTTTTAATTGGTACTAAGAAAATTTTAAATTAAAATTAAGACCCGACTTGACCCCTATGCGATGATAAAATTTCATTCCCTGACATCAAGGGGGCGCCCATTAATAGTGTGGAATTGTAGTAGAAATGGTGTAAAATGGTGTAAATTCAAATTCTGGGACTATGTGTGTTATGTGAACCTGAAAAAGGTCACAATACCCTGGGCCGGGCGGGCGATAGTGTCATAGTGCGATGTGCTGCTATATAGAGTGAGATGGGTCGTCGCATGGCAATAGGAAATTCCTCGGGAGTCTTTATAGTGCCTCTGTACTACTGTACCCGGGCACTGCCTGGGATCAGGCCCAAATTAAAATTAAAAAGGATAAGATCGAATCTGAAACGCCAGCAGAAACGGTTGAGTACATTTTATCCACGGTTTAATTAGTCTTAATTTAGGCGTTAACCCCGGGTTTAAATTTAGCACTACTCTTGAAGAGTGTTGAATTAATACTGAAGACACCCGGCAATTAACTGACAAAAAAGCAGGAGAGGAGAACTGTTGGGTAATTTACGCAATTTCTTTTTTTTTTTTTTTTTTTCATTCAATCCTTATCGGAAGAATTTGTTTATTAATATTGCAAAAAAGTTGGAGTTGGGTTTGACACACACGAAAAAATAAATTATGAATGAATAACTAAAACTGCTACAGGTAAACCAGTATCGATTGTCCGTAAATGCGAATGACACATTTTAGAGGTAAGACACTAGTTCGACTCGTCTATTGAGTAAACATTTGGGAACATTGTTCTCGGGGGTGTTACATGGCAGTTGGCACTTTTCGTTTTGTGCCGGCCTTGCGTTATAAGAGTAGCTTTATCAGAGACCGAAATACCTACATGAAGGGATGAGCCTGTACATGGACGTTCCTATCTCTCTGTCGAAACATTTTGAAAGGCTTTTTAATGGTTTGTTGCAGTACGGGAATTAACGTGTTCTGTGCCGTAAATTTACTTGCTGGAGTGTGTTACTGGGTAATTACAAAACGAATCCATGAAATGGGTTCATATAGGATCCAGAAAGGAGGACAGTCAGCTCAGAAATGGTGTCCTTTCAAGTTAATTGCAAGAAGTGAAGGAATTGTGAATATGTGTACTTTGTTAAGGGTTTTTAGGCCCACCATATACGAGCGATATATGAATGCCAAAGTAGGAAAAGAAGAGGAGTTCCTAGGAGTCATAGGAAAGCATAGCCTACATAACATTACCAATGACAATGGTAGTCGATTGATCGATTTCGCAAGCTCAAACGCAATGGTAGTAAGCTCATCAATGTTCCCGCACAAAGATATACATAAGATGACGTGGCAGTCACCAGACGGAGGAACTAATAATCAAATTGACCAAGTCCTAATTGAAAGAAGAGGGGCCACGAGTATACTGGACGTAAGAACAATGAGAGGAGCGTGCTGTGGCTCGGACCACTATCTAGTCAAAGTGAAATTGAGAACCCGGATAGCAACTAAAACGCATAGAGGGCAAACTCAGCCAAAATACGATATAGATAAGCTAAAACGGGAAGAAATAAGAGATGCCTACCAACATGCTGTCGTACAAAACTTGAGAGAGGTAGATGAGCAGCCCAGCATCAACGACAAATGGGAACAGGTCAAAAACAGCATAAAGGGGGCAGCAGAAGAGGCACTAGGCTGGGCCCCCAGACAGACTAGAATTGATTGGTTTGACCAAAACTGTAGAGCAGCAATTGAAGAAAGAAACCAGAGCCACCGAGAGTACATCGCAAGGCCAACAAGAGCAAGGATGGAAGTCTTCAAGGAAAAAAGAAAAACCGCAGACAAGTTATGCAGAAAAAAGAAGAGGGAATATCTAAATAGGAAAATCTTACAGATACAGGAAGACTTCAATGAAGGGAGAATTAGACAAGCGTACAAAGGAACTCGCCAGATCACCAACAAGTCTCAGCCAAGAACGGACATCTGCAAGGACATAGATGGGAACTTGTTGGCAGATCCTGATAGGATAAAGGAAAGGTGGAGAGAGTATTTTCAGAACCTATTGAACCCTATCTCCATATCAAACGAGAATGCAGAGACAGAGGCATTTGTAATTCCCCAAGATAACATCTCAATAGAACCACCAACATTGGATGAGGTGCGGGAAGCTGTAAAAAGGCAGAGCAGCAACAAATCGCCTGGCGCCGATGGAATAGCAGCTGAGCTGCTAAAGGAAGGAGGACCCCAACTGCTACAAACTTTACACGAACTCATATGCACCATCTGGGAGGAAGAAGTTATACCAGAGGACTGGAAGAAAGCGATTATATGTCCAATATACAAGAAAGGAGATAAATTAAACTGCAAAAACTACAGAGGCATCTCACTCCTCAGCACCAGCTACAAAATCTTCACAATCCTTGTGAAACAAAAACTGGAACTTATAGCGGAAGGCCTTATAGGAGAATATCAAGCTGGTTTTAGGACAAACAGGTCAACATCGGACCAACTGCTGACCTTAAGGCAAATTCTGGAGAAAACCTGGGAAAGGAATGTAGATGTATATCAGATATTTGTCGACTTTCAGCAGGCATATGATTCAATAAACAGAGAGAGGCTATATGAGATCCTATCGGAAATAGGAATCCCTTCAAAGTTGGTACAACTGATCAAATGCGCCACAAATAGCTCACTGGCGAAAGTGAGGATCCAGAATGTTATAACAGAGGAGTTCGAAGTACGTCAAGGGCTTAGACAAGGAGATGGGCTGGCCCCCATGCTTTTCAACCTGGCCCTAGAATGGGTGATAAGGAAAACGTCAGTCCAGAGAAGTGCATCAATAGCTACCCAGTCGGTACAATTACTTGGATATGCGGATGACGTAAACATCGTTGGAAGGTCCTTTTTGGCAGCAAAAGAAGTCTATGTCGAAAAAAGAGGCGGCAAAGGACATAGGCCTGAAGATTAACGAAGAAAAAACGAAGGTTATGCAACAATCCAGAGCAGGACGATTTAGAATGGGAAGAAATATAACCATCGACGAACATAACCTAGAAGTAGTCGATAAAACAGTCTACCTTGGGTCTACTATCACAAAAAGAAACGAAGAAAAAGAAGAAATAACCAGACGAATACTACTGGCTAATAGAGCCTTTTATGCCCAAAAACAAATCCTGCACTCAAGATTTGTGCACAGGAAAACGAAACTCTCACTCTACAAAACAGTAATACGACCAGTACTGTGTTATGGTAGCGAGACTTGGACTATGACCCAGGACATAGAGGAACGAGTCAACAGGTTCGAGAGGAAAATTCTCAGATGCATAATAGGCCCAATCAGAGAGGATGGAATATGGCGAAGAAGATACAACAATGAGTTGTATGAAATTTTTGACGACCCACAACTCTCAACTTTAATAAAAATCAACAGATTGAGACTAGCCGGCCACGTGATCAGAATGGAGGACAATCGCATCCCAAAACGGCTTATGGCATCAGAAATTTCGGGAAGTAGGCCAGTAGGTAGACCCAGGAGGAGATGGATAGACTCTGTGACGGCTGACGCAGAGTCAATGCTCAACATCCGGAACTGGAGACATGCTGCAAGGGACCGTCAAAATTGGAGAAATGCCCTTGAGGAGGCCAAGGCTCGATTTGGGCTGTAGCGCCATTGGATGGATGGATATACGAGCGATCCATTTGCAAAAATGGCCGCGGGTCAAGCCAAAACCTCACTGTGTATGAGGGAACTCGAATGGACTCGTGATCACAATGAAACCTTTAAGCCGCAAGCATGAAAGCTGCTGCCTATAAAGGAAGCTGAAGTTCGCAAATGACAAAGGCCGACTAGATCGGCTGACTGGCTCGATCTTGTGCGGGCCCAAAATTTTGGACTTGGCGTTTCACAATTTATCGGGTAGAGTCATGATGGCATTGGTAAAAACCTCTGTGGTTTCTGGTTGGAAAACTAAATCAATTCTTTTAAAGCCAAGACAGGTAAGACAGCCGTTGGTCTACCAGTCCCGGCATCTCCAGAGGCAATCCTGGCAGCTGATCGTGAAGAATTATTGTGGAAGAGCGACGAGAGAAAAAGGAACACCAAGAATAACGGTAGACGCTCGGTTTTGGGCTATAATATAGGTACTCTCTTTGTTTGTATTGTGCTTCCTTGGGGTAGAATACCCTACTGGCCTCACTATTTGGGACCAGGTTTGCTAGGGCTCGGGTCTTAAGCCAGAAGAAGAAGAGGCTCGAATTGTGCTGGTTTTATCTCAGGTTTTTAAGTAGAAGGTCTTGTGTTGTAATTTATGTTCGATTGTAACTTGTGACAGCTAGTAGCGGGTATTGGGTGTCAACAGGTCAACAGATGAATCGTTTTGGTACCAGGGCGGTTGCAAGTTTCAGTTATACGGTCTACGAGTGAAGTTAAGGAGGTTTTGGCACCCACGACTCAAAACTAAAATTATTTGATTTTAGTCTAGACGTTTAAGTGTTAGCAATTATAAACTATATGGTTTGTTAGTTGTTAGTTGAGATTTATTACCATTACTGATGTGTCATTAAATGTTGAACATTCGTCAAATCAAATTTTTATATTGTCAATAGTTTGTTGGTTTCAGGTTGGGGTCACGTTTCGAGATTCTTTTCATTATGCTTTTGTTTCCACACCGGTACACCTGGGCCGCCTGGAGCGCGTACAGGTAAGTGGTGATGAACGTAACTAGGTGGCCTCGGTAGCCTAGGGTGTAAGGCGTCTGGCTACTATCCAAGAGGTCCCGGGTTCGAGTCCCGGCCAGCCCCACGGTCCTTCTCCTTTTCCCCCCCGACAAGCAGCCCTTATCTGGAATCCCAGGGTACACCTTGAGAGTGTGTTTGGCTTTAATGGCTTTTAATGAGGCTGATTTTTCCAATAAAGTAGATCATTTTTATTTCAACTTTTTCCTTTTCTATACTTCAGATATAATTCTCTAAGTACAAACATGCTCATTATCTAAACATTGAATGTCATCAAAATGCTATCAAACAAGCATTGGAAATCATCATAATAATACAAAACCAAAATTATGTTTACCTGTTAATCAGTCAAGCTTATCATTGAAAATTGACCATGAAAATTCTCGCTTTCTTTCCATTTTCTCTATTTTTGTGGATTTTTGAGATTATCGAATCAATTGGAGCGGAAATTCAAGAAGCGCATTTTGATGTACAAATTGAGAATAAGATTCTTGTGTATTTCTAGCGTTGGTAGTTATCATCAACAAGTGACAACAGATGTATTGTAATTTTTCATTGAAAATCATAAAATTTATTAAAAATATTCCGTGATTAAAAAGTGGACTAAGTGTAATTGAATGTGCAATGTGAATAATGTGTGTATGTGTACTGGCAACATTTAATCAACATTGAGGGTTACTTGAAGTTTGAATGAAGTTTAAAAGTAGTGTATGATATTATAGTGAGTATTTTCTTTTACTAAGCAAAAGATTTGTAGAAAATTTTAGTCTATTAATTATATCCTAAAAAACAGGGCAATAAGGAACTAAGACGTTCACGGGGTTTCATTGCAGGAATCGTTCAATGGGTCATTTAACATAAATAAAACCGTGCGATAGTGTTTTTCGAGCACACTCCGATTCAAACAGTGACTTTCTCTCGTGCAGTCAGGTTCCGTGAATGACGTATGGGTTCACCATTCTCTAAATACGATAGTTTTGTTTATTGACTCCGCCAGAATGTGTGAAATAAACTTCGTCCGTCATCAAAATTTCGGGTCGGCATAGATCATTCTTGTGACGGAATTTCCACAGTGCGAGCGACGTGGCTTGTTCATTGGTAACAATCTTCGAGCAAGTTGCACTTTGTATAGGAAGATATGAAAATCTTGCTTTATAATCTTCCTTAGAGCAGTTCCAATTACGTTTAATTTCAGATATCGTAGGCTATACGACCCATTTGGATTATCGGCAACACTCTTTTCTTACCGCATCAATAATTTCATTGGAACGTCGCGGACGTGGTCGAATGGAGGACACTGGCGAGTCACTACAGACCCGTACTTAAAGAAATTCTTCATTAAACTACGAATTGTGTTGTCTGAAGGCGCCGAATTTCTCCCATAGCCGAACAATTGAACGATATTTTTCAATTCAAAGCGCTAAAATTTCAGTACATTTTTTTGATGTGAGCACCGTTTTAGAATCGTGTGCATTTGTCGAAATCGACTAAAAAATGTAAGAGAGTTATTCAATGTTGAAATAACGAAGGTCTAGATGGCGATGAGATGTATAATAAAAAAAAATACAATAAAATTTGAGCAGAATTATAGTCAAAAAGATAAAACCATCCGCGCTGGTATTTCTAGGCGTTTCTGATTTTATGCCGTTCTTCATGCCTCACCATGTCCCCAAGAGTTCAATTTTAAAGCTACCTCGGACGAGGTACTTCTTTGTTAATTCCCATCATTTCATCGGACAATCCTAACGTGTTTTTGTTTTCTTTTTCTCCACTCGTTGCGGGGTGAGTTTTGTGTACAAAGATAACACCCTCCAAGTTCGTTCTAAACTTTTTCACGTAAACCTACCCGTCAGGAAGTAGCGGGCCGTTATCGAACTTTTGCTGCATCCTGTATAAATAAAACTATTTCCGTTAGCTCTATATTGTGCATTGAAAATTTACTTGAATTTTGTGTTTTTAGTAATCTTGGTTTCGCCGGTCACCGGTGACCCCCACAGCGCTACGAACAAACTCAGTGCCGGTCACCGGTGACCTACATGGCATTGAACGTGTTAATTAATCCTACGTATCCGTTAATCTTGTAAAAACGTAACAATATAATATACTTGTAATATTTTAATACCTTTATCTCCATCTCTTATTTTCCTTTTCTTATACAAATTGAAAGATTTGTAACATTGCCTATCTCTAGTGGCACACAATATGTATTAGGAAACCCCTATATAAGATGAACAAGAAGAAGAAGAAGATGTAGATGTCGATTCCAGAAAAAAAAGAAAAAAAAGCAAAACGAAAAGAGATAACACACCACAATCCTATTTTACATAATACAATCCTCAAGGGTAACTTCTTTAAAGTAATGAAGGAAAAGGAGCGAAAATTTAAAATTGGTATCACCTTTTTCGGTCCCCAACAAAATCAGAGCACAGCCCCCCCAAACCCCATATTGTTGTTGTTGATGGTTGGGGGCTAACACCCCCCATTTTTAGGTATTCACCTACGAGCCCTTTGCTACTGCCGAGATTCGGTTCCAACGACCTAAACTGGCGCAATCATTTTCGTTTGCGTAAATATCGTCCCAAGGGAGAATACTAAAGTAGGAAATTGCTACCCCCGAGTGCTGCCGTTTTCACCTTTCGCCACAACAATTCCTGCAGGTTAAATTCGGTTCTATCAGCAAACATAAAGATTTCGGGATTTCAGAGGACATTCTTTCTCTATTTTTACATTTCGGTAAAGGGAACAAAGTGAATTTGCTTCTAGAGTTTTTTTTTTGGTGAAAAAAAAGGAATAGGTTACTTTTGTTATCTGATAAAAAGGAACTTCTAGCGACTTAGGCGGTGGCGGGGGGTGTTGGATAGAAAGGATTTTCTATTTTGCTGTTATCCTAAAACGCAGAAATCAAATATCGGTGAAGGGAAGCCAGATAACTTTGTGAATCCTTGAGAGAGATAAAAATATTCATTTCTTCCATATTTTATCGGCGTAAGGCGTCGAATTATGTCTTTAATACACAAATAGCATCGCATTCACGCACAAACATGAAATACAGCAACAAGAATAAGAATAAGCCGAGAAATAACCTTAAACATCGACCGGGGTAGGCATACTAGGACCGCCATCGCCTAAATTGCCGAGGTCGGACAAAAAAAACCGTTATTTGGGTGAAATTCCCGGGCACCAATTTTTTTTTTACATTTAACGAATACGTTTTATTGGCGAGTTAAAATCCAACCGTAATCGTATCGAAACGATAACCAACTATATATTCCACTACCGGCGAAGGGCAAGCAGGACAGAAACTCGGGAAACTGAGAGGCAAAGATATCTAGAATTACCCCATTTATAACTCGGTTGAAAAGTTGAATCGAGGTTGAGTTGAAATTTCGACCACCGAATAAGATATCGAGTTGAGTTCACTTTGGGTTTAAATAGAGTTGACCGGAAATCAAAACATAACCTCAAATTTGTGTGTGAAATTCTCAGAACGAAATTTTTTTTATTCCTGTGCAAGCAAAAACACCCAAGACAAAACTAACGCCAAAGGCAGACTTTAAGGATGGTAAGCAAACAAAACAAATGTAACTTCGATCCAATTAAGACTCAACCTGGGTATATGAGGCGAAAAATCTACTCGACCTAGATAGGTAGGAGAGCTGAGTTGGTTTGAGTGTGCCCAGTTTCAACTCGAGCCCCGTTTATGACTGGGTTGAACCTGGGTTGAAGCTAGTGATAAACGGGGTCAATAAAAGCAAGAAGAGGAACAGAGACGGACATGTGACAGAATTAAAAGCAAAGCAAATTAGAGGTAAGTATGAGAAGCTACTGGACGTAAAGCCTGCACTACACTACTCGCTAGGTTGTTTCGGCGAAGTACTTCTCGAAGTTGATCGAAGCACGGTATACAGCAACAAGGCAATGTAAAATACAAATGTCATTTTAGTGCTGAAGTCCCTTAGTGGCCCTTTTCTATAACAAATTTGAAGCTGTTGGTATTGTTTCGCCACTAGGGGACCCTTTTTTACAGTATTCGAGGATGTCAGTCTCTTTTACATTACTTTGCTTCTGTATACCGTGGTCCGAAATACGTGACTACACAATCATGCGACCTCGCGAGGAGCCCAGTTACCCGGCCCAACACATACCTCGAGTCCTTTGACTCAGACGCAAAAACCGCCAAAGATACAAAGTCGCCCAAGGCGAAGTTAATTTACACAAAGTGCATCGAAGTACCTTTCTACATTCTCGACTTCCACCAACTTCGACCAACTTCGCGAGTAGAGTAGTGTAGGCTTAAAAATAAATAAACGTCACAATGAAATGACCCAGCGAATAAAAACAGAGAATACCAACTCATGCTATGTAGACACAGATCAATGGATTCAGAAAGAAACGAACTGATAATAGCATACACAAAGCAAAAAAGCCAGTATTGGGAAGAAGAAATGAGGGAAATAGAAGAATCAACAAACTCAAATGACATAAGACATTTTTGCGAAAAGTTAATCAGCAACGCAAAAAAATTTAAACCCAGAACGACGATGCTGCAAGTATGAAAATAGGGATGTACTACTATACGCTATACCAAGAGCTGCAAAAAAGTACCTATCGAGTACGAGGGTGAAATTTTTTTTGAAATGTTAGTACTCACAGCGACCGTACGAAAAATCGTGGTCT